>JAMKQA010037425.1:0-12370 GCA_024699735.1 Posidonia australis | reverse complement strand
TGCATACAGCATGCTTTCATTTTGTCATGCTTTCTCGATCAGTTTCTTCCGCATTTTCCCTGGTTTTTCTCCCCGATTTACTAGGAAGGCACACTCTGCATCTTTTACTGTTTTATTGCTTTTCTTGCATTTGCATTTGCATATAGAGCGATGATGATAAATCACTCGGAATGATGTAACTTTGATTACACTTATGCAATATCCTTGCATTATGCGATTGACCCGGGAATAAAGAGTGATATTTTTGAGCATAGGACACACCCTACACATCATGCACCCATTAGCATAAGGCACAAAACATGGCATGGCATATCGCCCTCGGGCGTATAGCAAGAGGCTGAGAAGCCAACATTTCATTGGAGAAATCATAGAAGACCGATTTTATCGGGCGTGTGAGGGTGCCTAACACCATCCTCGTGCGTAACAGGGATCCTTACCCACATCTTTTTGGTTTTCACAGACTTGTTCTTATTGTGTTTTGCATGATTTTTCATGTTTATGGTTTTCCTCGTCTTCCATAATAGACTAGGTGGCGACTCCTGCATTTTGCATTTGTTTTATTTTTCGACGTGATTTTGCCGACCGATTTCGCATTCTTTTGCGGAATCTCCTCGCCGGCATGGTTACAGATGTTTTTGGTGTTTATTCTCTGATATGCCATGTCTTTGTATGCATGACTTTAGCCTAAGATAGCACTGTTTTTATGAATTTTGCATCTTGCATGTTCAGCCTGTTACTGTAATCTGGTGAACTAATTGCCCCATGAACTCCTGTTTGGGAGGTTCTTATGCAACAGTCCATGATCCAGATCTGGATAACATGGATGAAACGTATTGATTTTATTTAGCATAAGGGTGGTGTGGTCTTGTGTGATGCATATAGCCCTTGAGCACAAGACCCATATTGTGTTTTCATGCTAGGTTTTTGTTAGATACTCATGATGTATTTTCTGATGAGTTTGTGAGTTTACAAAATTTTATATTGCATGGCATTAGGCTGGTCTATTGTCTGATTTGTGATTTTCTCTAGCACATCTTTCTGGTACATCAGTAGAGCACATAGGTGGTGCACCAGATTGGCGCACCACACAGGCGCACCTGCCTATTTTCCATTGCACACAGTAGCTCTTGGCATGGTGTTTAGCATGTTTTCCGATCTGATCTTCCTTTGGTTTTCTCTGGGTGTCTTCCTAGACATATCAAGATGACTCCACTCTGTTTTCAGCCATTTTTATGCATGATAGTTCATGTTTTGCATATAGTAAAGTGAGGATGAAAATCACTCGATGTTGTTAGATCTTTCATCATATCTGTGCAATATCCTTGCACCGGTACTTGACCCACTGCTCGGGTGACCTTTCTGAGCATTAAGACACACCCTACAACCCATGCGCCCATGTTTAGCATAGGGCACCACTCACATATAGCATTGCATTGCATATCACCCTCGGGCGTACAGAAAAGGCTAAAAAGCCGACATTCCATATAAGTAAATGAAAAAACCCATTTAAAGACTGATTTTCGGGCGCACGAGGGTGCCTAAAACCTTCCTCGTGCGTAACAGGGATCCTTGCCCATTTCTGGTTTATGAAGACCTTTTCCATTGGTTTTATCGCATGATTTGAATATTTTTAGGCGGTTTTCCTCGTCTTCCATTTTAAAATAGACTAGGTGGCGACTCCTGCATTTTTACTATTATTTTTATTATTTTGCCGTGACTTTGCCGACCCTCACGCATTTTGCCTTTCATACCAAGCACAAGGCTGTCGCGGGCATGGTTACAGCTTCACAAGCGGATCAAGTCTATTATGTACCTCAAGTTTTGAGAAAGAGGAAGAAAGTTGAATCTTTCGGTGTAATGAAGATCAAAACACGTGCCTACATTGCTATGGCCGATGATGCTACGAATGATGAGTTTGAAGACTTGTATCAGCCTGACTACGAGCATTCATAACCAATAGTTGTAGACCATATTCTAGATCAAATCTCTATAATTCCATCAAATTCAATGTTGTGGCAAGTTGAGGATGAAGAAAGAACGTCTGTAGAAGATGACAGTGAAGATGATGATGAAAATGAAGAAGAAGAAAGTATTGACTATAGTGGCGAAGATTAATTAGATTTTATTGTTATTTTGATAAATATCTTCTTTAATTTACTTTGTAAACTCCTTCTGCACTTGCATTCTATATTGATCTATTATTTAATTTTGATATCTATCAACTAATTAAGATAATATATAAAACTAACAACTTAATTTCAATTCAAGTTCATCATGGCTTTCTTATTGAGCATTGTCGCCATTCTTGTGCTTGTAAGTATCATCAAGTAATAAGAATATGATAATCATTTTTGTATCATCAACTAATCATCAAGTATTCTTTACGGTTTTAGACGGTCCGATTTGGTAGAAGCAGTCGACGATCTAGTGGTTCTGGTAGACGTGGTTCATCAGAGGATTGAGAGATTGATCCTAGTGCATTTGCTGAGGAATTACAACGATATAGCGAGGACATTACGAGGAAATATTTCCTCGTAATATCCTCGCTAATTTTAGACGAGCACATTGCGAGAATAATTATCCTCGTCGCTATGTCACTCGTTAAATCAATACTATGAGGATATATCCTCGCAGTATTGATTTAACGAGTTACATAGCTACGAGGATAATTATTCCTCACTAAGTCATCGTTAAACGTTGTAACAAGGATTTAGCGAGGAATCAACGACTTAGCGAGGAATATTGTCCTCGCAAAATCAGACTGTTTTTGTAGTGGGTCATGGCATGTGCTATTGTCGTGTTTTTATGATGGTGAAAAAAAGCAAGCATCAAATCAAAACGCATGTATCATGTTATGTGCATGTACTATGGCATAAGCAACATGTAAAAGAAAACACACAATAAACAAAAGGCATGTACAGGCAAATGTATACAAATAAGTACAATACGAAAGTGAAAACAAAACAAAGGCATGCAAGCAAAAACCCGACACGAAAGCCAGAATCTAGTGTCCCTAGTAGAGTTGCTAGTTTCTTTGACCATGCCAACAGAACCACCCGACTTCTCACACATGAAAGCACACAAAGAGTCCTGATAATGTCATGACGAAGATGATGAATCCAAGGAAGAATACTCAACTCGAAAACATCAAACAAAATCAAAGAAAAAGATAAGGAAAAGGAGTCACCACCTAATCTTTTTACAGAAAGATGAGGAAAACCAAAATGCATAAGAATGCGAGAAAACAATGCAAATGAATGAATGTGTGTGTGCTTCATGCCTAAAAGATGCAACCCTTAGTTACTGTAGGCTAGAGAAAGGGTAAAGATTCTTGTTACGCATGGGGAAAGTATTAAGCATGTCTATGCGCCCAAAAATTGATCTTTCTTGGTTAATCGCTTGCTATGTGTTGTTTGCCAATGCATGCTTGTCTAACCTATGATGTATGTTTGAAATCATGCCAATGCAAATACAAGCAACAGACGTGAAAATTCCAAAGAAAATTGCACAAAATGAGAGAAAATAATAAAGAAAACAATCCAAGAAACGATGTAGGCATTGGAAATGTCGATTAATGTATGCCTTAGGGCAATAGAAAATCATGTAAAATCAGAATCATCCAGAGAGAAAACCACACAAAACAATAGAAACTAGAAATGTTCATGAAAGTGAAAAAGAGAAAATAATCTGCATTAGGGTCAATGTAGGCATTTATATGCCAATTAATGTACGCCCTTGGACGATATGGAAAACCAATACAAACAAAATCGTAAAAATGGAGTAAAATCATGAAATGTTGCGAAAGGAACAAGTTTGATTTGATGAAAACATGTAGGCAATTATGCCAATTAACGTATGCCCTAAGGCGATGAGAATGCATGATCTAGAAAATTGATACTAAAAATCCAACAATGATGAAAAACTTAGGGAAGATCAAGACAAGAAAATAAAGATATGCTTTGTAACTATCTGGGCTCTAGGCTCCACACTAGCAAATCTCGTCAGTTGTAATCGTCTAATAGATTCACTAGTCGCAATCGTCTACTATATTCACTGATATAGTCTGCCACTTGAATTCATTAGACTTGTTCGTCACTGGGATTTGTGTGATCCTTCATCATCTTAGAATGCTAGTTTGATCAAATTCTCGATAAATCAGATACAAAAAACTCAAGACATGGTTGAGGAAGCAAGAACGGAAGTTATGGAGCAAAATCATGCATACAAAATAAGAAAACGCTCTCTGGATTGCATCTCCCACTTTGCTCACCGAAGAGCATGCTGACCAGCCTCAACGAAGGTCGTGGAGCTCTATGGGGCTTCAACGAGGCCAAAGAAGTGAATCAAAGCCCCAGAGAAGCATGAGCGGATTCAATGGAGTCGATTCATGCATCTAGATTCTAAAGAGAACCCCTAGATATCTCCACCTCTCTACCTCACTGGAATGGATGTTAGTTAGTCATGGTATGAATCTGTCAAGCTCAGTGTACATCCAAGAAGGTTAGGGAGATGAAAGGAAGGGGTCAAACAAGCTGGAGTGGAGAAATGAGAGAAAATTCGTGCAATCAGAATGATCTGAGGCACTCCAAATCATTTCCCCCATCTTCCTCACTAGAGCACACGTCAGCCTGTTACAACTGTGGCGTATGAGCTCCTCTTGAGGTTCGGGAGGTTCAAGGAATTAAGGAAGGGATTCAAAAAGCAAGAAGGTACTGATCTCACTAAAGAAATCAAGAAGAGATCTCCATCTACACTCTCCGCCATCGACTTCAGCCAGATTCCGATAAGAACGTGGTCTGGTGAATTGCAGTGGATGAAGAGAGAAAGGAGGCCACTGTGGCGCACCTGAGCTAACTCTGAAGGTCACTGACCACGTTTGAGGCCTGAGTGCACCACGATCGGGGAGAATTATTCCATCCCCGAAGATTTCAATGATCGTCATAGAGGAAGAAGAAGAAGAAAGATACATGAGATACTGCAGCGCACACACTCACAGGGGATGCTATCGGAGTTGGATTAGAGGTAGGAGCTTACTTGTGGAGATGCGACGTTATGATGTCGATGCTACTAGGTAGTCGAAAGCCATTGAGAGATCACCGGAACTAGAGTTAGATGTGCTTGAGAGCTGGAGTGATGTTGGAGTTCGCTGGAGTGAAATGGTGAGAATGGTGATGCTTTCATTCGCGTGGTGCGGAAGGCCTTTTATAGGCAATGGCTTTGAATGTCGGCCATGGATCAGTAATGGCCTTTGATGAATGACGATGATGAGTTTTAATGGCTTCCATTGGAAATTTTGAGGTTTGAGTAGGGGCGTGATGCTCCTAGGTGATTGGATATCAAGGTCTAGATGAATCTTGGCCATTGATGCGGAAAATTGGATGAATCGTCAAGGGAATGAGACATCGGTGCCATCTATGCCTGAAACAAGGTAGCTTGCCAGCCTCGTCCGCCAACGTTTATTGCCTAATTAACCTTTCTACTACTGCCTTCACTAAAATCCATCATGAATTCTCATGTGACCCTTCAACCAAGCAGGCAGTCACATTTTGAGCTTGTCTTCCAATCTTCTAAGACCACTAGGTGACGATGGATGATGTGTAAGTAATTTAGGAGGTTTTGGGGATATTGATGAATGTTTTAGGGTGTTTTTAAGATATTTCAGGAAAAGTGAATGGACCCACCATCTCCACAGCTCACATCCTTTCTCCAAAGTCCACTCAAAGCCACTTGCAAAATCTGGGGTGTCTACACCCTTAACTTGTCACCCAACATTGCATTAGCGTATCATCGTATCTCATCACATTCCATTGTATCTCACTACATATCACTGCATGCCCCTACAAAAGCATAACATTTCATAGAATCTCATTGCATGTTATTGCATAAGCACTACATTAGCATCCTTGATAGCATCATAATATCATGCCTAACCTCGTACAACAAGTTTCACACCCCACACAAGGTGCTTGGCATGCCTTCTACAACATTGAGTGCCAGTGACATCTCCTTGGCGCTACCTGCTTAGTTTCGTATGTCCTGCTTCACGTACCTAGCACCATTCCCCATCACCACCTCACCTATATCATCACCTCATTGGCATCCCACTTTTGGCATGCCTCCTACAGCTTGAGTGCCAATGGCCCTTCTACGATGCTACTTGCTCGACAAGGTATCCTCTGCATTGTGTACCCAACATCACACAATCATCTCCCTCACAACATGCACTACACCTACATTATCACCATGTTGGCATCACGTGATCAGCAAGCCTCCCGTTGCATTGAGTGCTAGTGACCTCTCCTCGACACTACCTACTCAACATGGTATTGCTGGCATCACGTGCTCAACATCGCACAATCATCATCTGCTTTGCACGCATTGCATGTACATCATTGCATTAGCATCGTGCACTCTCCATTTACATCAGCAACGCGTAGAACCACACATACCCCTAGTGGAACTCAGTGCATACCAACACTAGCATCAGTATTTTATGTCTGCATCAACAGACATCTCCAGCACTCACATCCCAACATTGCATCACTTGCACCAGTATTCGCGATCTAGCATTGTGTTAGCATTTTAGCATTTGTCATTCCAGCATCATTTTTGCACTTGCATTTGCATTCCAACATTTGTGTTTTGAGCATCGTTTCCACACTTGCATTTGCATTCCGACCATGGATCATGACTTTCGATGCGTCCGCTGAATAAGTGACTTAGTGCCAATGACAAATTCCACATTCCTATGGACTCCCAGTGGGGTGCCTTTGTCAACCGTAAGAATTAGTCTCAATTACCCTCAATCTCGCTTAGGGAGGGGCAACTATAGACACCACACTTTGGCAACCACACATTGGTAGACTCCTCTGGAAGAGTGTGCTTCATTGGCGATGAGGCATTCCTCACACCAAAACCCATTTCACACCCCAAACTAGCACCAAAACCTACCCCTAATATCCTAATCTAGCCCAACACCATAAAACAACCACTAAACAACAAGCCCAAACCCATGTGATGGTCAAACACTCAAGAAACAGGCCCAGAATCTAGCTAAAAGCCTCAGACAAGGCCTAGGTGCACTAATTTGGCACACTGAGTTAGCACACATTACTAGCGCACATTGCAAACACATCTAAGTGGCGCGAATTGTCGGTGAACTACCTTGTGTCAATTTAACTCAAATAGAAAGATTCAGTTGTCTCTCCACGTGATGGACCATCTGATTCTTCATCCTCATTGGCTCTCATAGATCTAGGTGTGTCTCATGATGTTTGTAGACTATTGTACCCCTCTCTCTAATCCTAAACCCAATCAAACCCACTAGAATAAATCCAAACCATTTATCATATTCAAGATTTCAAAACCAACATCCCACATCCCTGTATCCCTTCTATATAACACCTTTTACTACCTGTAGACACCCCAATTTTGTAGGTCTGCGGGATGGAATTGTGGTAGCTAGGCTTTTAATCACAACTGAACTCAAACCCTAGTTTAGTCCCAAAGCCAAAGAATGGCAAATCCAACAGCAAATGATCTGAGCTATGATCCGAGGGCCATACAGGCGCACCTCACTAATGCACCTATTTGGCTTTTAATCACAAATGGATTCATTTGGTCCTAAAGCCCAAGCAAGCCCACCAAGGCCCATGAAGGCCCATCAAAGCCCATGAAGTTCCATTAAGCCCACTTAAGCTCACCAAAGCCCATGCAATCCACCATTGCTCGTCAAAGCCCATTACGTCCACCAAAGCCCATGAAAGCCCACATAGGCCCATAATACTTCAACTCATTTTTTATTCTTCTACTTCTAAACTAACCAAGCCATCCTACCACAACCAGCCATCACCAACCCAACGACTTCACCAATACCTGCAGTCTACGTAATGCGTGGAAGACCAGCAGCAAACAGGCTCGAGCCTTCCACGAACCAATGCCACCGGATGCATCGTCACAATCTCAGACAACCATTGATCACTTTTGACGCACGGGCAGGCAATATGGAGGTGCGTGGGCGACAACTTGGTGCTTACGAGATGCTGGTTGTTAGGGGAATCACTGGTTTGTTATGGGAGGTTGGTCGTTGGGATTTTGTCAAGTTCTGTTATGGGTTGTTATAACGTGTTGTTATGGGTTTACCTATAAAAGGAGAGCGGGAAGAAAATAGAGAGGGAGAGTGAGAGAGAACGAGAGGAGGAGAGAGGAGAGATCCCAGAGCTCAGAGCATTCCTCTCGTGGCGATCCAAAGCTCGCTAGCCTACCCCAGTTCCTCCCTTAGCTAGCTCCGATCATTCATTTCACTGCCAAACCAGGTACACACTCTTTTGACCTCTATTCTCATTATATGTGCTTCCCTAGGTATCCCTGTGCCTTCCATGATCGATTCCAATAGGACGAGAGGCCTCCCTGGTCGGGATCAGCCCCGAGCCTCACCGAAGTCGTTTTCTGGTGGCCTAGGTTGCGGAGCTGGTCTAGGGCTTTTCCCTGGACCTAGATGCTTAGGTTCTCCTCTCCTGGCCTCCCTCTTGCTTCTCCATCCCTCAAATTCCCTCTCCAACTGCTGCGGAAATCTCCACCAGAAGATCACTGGAGTCACACCACACCGCTGTCGCTGGAGAAGATGACAGTTCACTGTGACTAGATGCGAGCCTTTAGCCTCGCCGTGCTTCTCCGATCATCCAAAAATGCTCACGACACTCCTCCTATGCTTCGAAGCAGCCTAGACCTCTTCCCGAGCCTCGGATCACTCCCACAACCACGCTCATCAGAGAAGACGACGACGATGACAGGTGGAATCCACATTGCACGTTCTTCCTCCATTTTGGCCCCCTGATGGAAAGGGAATACTCCTCTGAGCCTCCGGGACCTCTGGATCACGCGTTGTAGCCCTCCAACAGCCCCCTTTCTTCTCTGACGTTGTCACTGGAGTGCCACGATGGCAAAGGAGGTGGGAAGCCTCCTCCGATCGTTGCTCCTTCTATCCAAACCGTTGGATCTCTCCCCCTCCTTCTCTTCTTGCTTACCGTGGGGTATGATCCTAGATCAGGCCATGGGATAGCCTCTGTGTGTTTCTCCGGCGGTCGTCGATGGCAAGGCTCCTTCACCTGCGACCGTCGTTTCTTTTTACTCTATTAAAAACATAAATATAGTTTTCTTTGATTTAATTTCTGTAACTTTTGTTTTACTGCATTTAGGTCCTTCAGTTCTTGCATGTAGGTCCTTCCTCTTATAGTTAGGTCCCTGCACTTTTTTTCTTTAAATCGTTTGAATAAAGTTTTAACTGAAAATATTGCAATGTGCCCCTTGAGCTTCCCTAATATTGTTTTCCAGGCTTAAAAATTAGACAAAAACCCTTAAGTTTCATGAAAATCATTCTGAATGCATATTTCTCTGTTAAAATTGCAAGGAAAACACTATGAATTCAAATATCTGCACAGATATGGTTTAAATTGCATTTTGACCCCTGAGCTCTTCTGAATTTACTCTACATGCATATTCCTCTGGTTAATTTGCATTTTAGCCCCTGAACTTTTCTAAAATTATTCTAAATGCATGTTTTGATGGCATAATTGCATTTTAACCCCTAGGAACCTTCAATTTGGCTAGAAATGCACAAATTTGCACATTTGACCCTAGATTTCTTCAAAATTACATGAAATGTTTTTTTGACGATTTAGCTTCAGAAAATTCAGTTTTCATTCACAATTTGGGTTTTTTACATAAAGGCCCCTGGAATTTTCATTTTCACTCTTGTGTGCATTTTGCACATTCTATTGCACTTTTTCATGCATATATTCTCGTGACTTCTTCCTTTCTTTGTGCACACATTTCTAGCACATTTTAAGTTTGGTTTTCTTATCGTTTCCCCGATTTTTTTTTATTTCCTTATTATTTGACTTGATTTGGATTTCCATTGCCCGAGGGCGTATAGTAAAAGGCTTAACAAAGCCAACATTGTCCCGAATGAGGATTATTTTCCCTAATTTGATTTTCTTGGATTTCTTCAAATTTCCGTTGATTTGTAGGATGCTTTCCTAGAATTTCTCTATCTTCAAGATTTTCCTCATCGCCCAAGGGCATAAAGTAAGCGGCATTCTCAATGCCTACATTTGTCCCTCAGATTAACTTTTTCCCTTTATTTCGTTTCTTCTCTTTGATTTGGCATGTTTTCTAGTCATCTTTAGCATGAGTATTCAGAATAAGCAAGCACATACCCATAGACCATTGGCAAGTAGGAAACCTAGAAAGACCGAGTTTCTCAGGCTCATGGGGATGCCTAACTCATTCCCCTTGCGTAACTAGAATCCTTATCCTTTCTCTGGCCTGCATTCATTGGTACATTATATCCATTAGGCACGGAGCACACATGCTTTCTGCATCTTGTTTTCTTCCTGGTTTTCTTGTGTATTTGGTTTTCCTCATTTTTCCATTAAAAGACTAGGTGGCGACTCCTTTCCTTATCTTTTCTTATCCTTCCTTGGTGTTTTCGAGTCTAGTCTTCTTCTCCGGATTCACCATCTTCGCCGTGACCGTATCAGGACTCCTCGTGTGCTTCTACGCACCCCGGTAAAGGAGAGTCGTGCAGGGTTCCACCGGCATTGTCACAAGAACTGGCGACTCCGCTGGGGATAACCAAATTCTAGCTTTCATTCTAGTTTCCTTACTTGTCTTTGGTCTGTTTACTTCATGTTTTGTTTGCTTGTTCTGTTTGCTTGTACATATTTGACTGAACATGCCTTTTTGTGCCTTTTTACATTGTTGCTATGCCACTGCACATGCACATGACTTAATTCATGCTTTGTTCATCGATACATGCTTTTATTCACCTAATTGTGAGCACTACACCAGCACATGCCATGCTCATGCCTTTTGCTTGTTGTTTGACTTTTTTGGATGCCATAATTGTGTGTTTTTCCTTTTGAATTTGCCATGATTAAGAGAGTAGAGACATGTTTGCCTCCCTATCTGATTAAAATAAAACACACAAACTCAGACGAACAAATAATAGGGCATAACTAGAGACAAATGCTCACAATTCCCCATGGTTTAATAAAATGCAAGTAAAAGACACAAAAGCATATCGCATGATTGATCATATAGGACATGCATCTTCTCCTCTAGGTCCACCCACAATCTGCGAAGGACAATTCTAGTAGCTTGTTCTATAGCTTTGGCATAGGGCATGTTGCTAGTTTGTCCCCCTTGTCTGGGGTCGTGTCGGTGCTAGTAGAGGGTACAGCTTCATGCTACTGCAGGAGATGAGGCCACCAACGCACCACCCGTTCACTGCCTGTGCTCCGGCCAGGATTTAGAATGGGGACCTTACTTTTCTGACCAGAGTCGAAACCCAAACCCATGAGTGCATCCTATGTGGTCAACCCCATATGAGACATGCATGGTGAGAGAGTGTGTAGACACCCCGATTTTGAGGTGACTCATTGATAAGGCTCTAGTTGTTGCTTTGGATGTGACTGACCCTTGAGCCAACCCCAAACCCGTAGCAAGCCTGTAGCCCAATTAGAAAACCAAACAAGTAAGGGATAGCACTTAGCTAGCACACCAACCTAGCACACTTCCCTAGCACACCTAGCTAGCACACCAACCTGGCACACCTAGCTAGCACACCTACCTAGCACACATAGGTGGCGCACATCGCAGGCGCACATAGCCGGCGCACATACCTAGCGCACCGCCACTTCGTAGGCTGCGGGCTGTTGGCTTTCCACCTCCCATAGCTGTTACCTTTAGCAACGAATATGCCATGGAATCTTCCAGGCTTTTCGTCTGCGAGGCTCTCCCTATTCCCATGAGTTACCCATAAGAAAATCCTATATAAGGACATCCATAGGCAACCATTGAGAGGGGTTAGAAATCCTGAGTTGAAGTTAGAAACCCAGAATTCTACAATTCTGCTCTGAGCTAGCTTCTTGCACGAGCTATACCCTCTGTCCAGCAGCATATATTCGCTTTTTGGAGCATTCCCTTGCATCCCAAAAGCATCCTTGGTCCTTTCAAAGCAACAAGGTTCTCTTTATCTCTGAAATTTCGAGAAGGAACATCTTGAGAGGTAGGCCTTCTACCTCTTCTTTCTTTTCAGTTATATTTTAAGAAAAACAGGATAAAGCATGCTTAAAATCCTATGTATAGACTGATTATTCCATGTTTTATGAAGTTTTTATGATAAACATGCTAGTTCTCTATGCAAAATAATCTCCATGCAAAATAATCTCCATGCTAGTCTTTGCTTTTGTTTCTAGCATAAAGCTTGTATAAGTTGTCTTCTTTTATCATTTCTTTGCACATAGCATTTTGCCATGCATTTATATATTCTCGCACATAGAAGTATGCTTATGATCATCATTTACAT
>JAMKQA010037424.1:0-15452 GCA_024699735.1 Posidonia australis | reverse complement strand
ACGAATGACCAAAAGAGGTTACATAATCTGTGCCTTAGCCTACTTAAATACTAGGGCACCTAAATGGTCAAATGACCAAACTAACCCTGAAACAAAAACATAATTCAAGACATATTTACAACACATACTTTGTTTAGTTTCAGGTGCAGGTCGTGTGCAGTCGATTTCCGATGGCAGAGTAGGAGCTTCTAGCTGCACATCATTTCTTAGAAGTGAGCCTTAATTACAGTTATTTAATTATTGTTGTAATTTGTGTAATTTGCTTATGATACTGTGATTTAGGTAACGTGTCCGGGTTCGGGGCGTTACAGAGTAGTATCAGAGCTAAGGTTACACCTAGTGCACCGGCTTGTGATGTCCGGTCTAGTGGCTCCAGGGGACTGCATAGTAGAGAGTTTGCACCTAATTTTGGTTATTGTATTTTCTTGTTCAACTAGCAGGAAGATGTCTCACCAAGGCCACAGCCATGGCAAGGCCCTTGTGCCCAACTCCGAGACGAGAGAAGGCAATGAATGGCAGGGTATGAGACGAGAGTTTGGTGAGATGATGCAGGGTTTCACTCAGTCTTTCAACAGTAGCAGTAGGGATGAGGCGAAGGGAGACCCGTGGGTCAAGAAGTTCCACCAGCTAGACACGTTGACTTTTGATGGGCACGACACACCAAAAGAGTTTGAGGCTTGGTTCCTAGAAGGGATCGAGTGTCCAGCAAAGAAGTGGGTCTGGATCGCAGCGTTTCAGCTCAAGGGTGCTGCGGATCAATGGTGGAGGGTTGTGCGCCGCACCAAGTTTCCGAGTGTGGACCTATTGATGATCTCTTGAGAGGAGTTCCGAAAGATATTCTATGAGAGATTTTTCCCTGAGCATGAGAGGGATAAGCAGGACAGAGAATTCTAGAACCTGAAGTAGGGAAGTTAAACTGTGGTAGAGTATGAGTCGTCCTTCCTTCAGCTAGAATAGTTCTCTCAGACTGTGGTTTCCGAGAAGAACAGAGCCAAAAAAATTGTGGAAGGACTGAATCCTATGCTGAAATCCAGAGTTATTGGTTTCAGATGTCAGACCTTAATGGATGCTATTGAGCTTGCAAGCCGCTATGAGGATAATCATAGGCTATTCCAAGAAGAGTATCCTAAGAAGGAAAAGGGGAGGAAGTTTATCTCTCGACCTTCTATCTCCCGACCTTTTGTTTCTCGACCTTTGGTCACTAGAGCGCCAAGTTTTGGCCATTCTAGCAACTCAGGAAAGAAGCAGAAGGAGCAGCCTACTTCTGGTAGAAAAGAGAGTGTGGGTTTCACCCACACAGGATCCAGCAAGAACTCGAAGATGGGACCGTGCCACATTTGTGGTAAGAAGGGACATGTAGTGGCGCAGTGTTGGCACTGGTAGAGGAGCTTAAACAGTATAGTATGCTACAACTATGGGAAGTCCAGGCACTATCAAAAGGACTGTCCCAATCAACCAAAGCCAAAAGGAGATGCACGACATTAGCCTACCAAGGGGAGAGTGTTCTCCATTGCTGCCCCAGATGCTGGTCCATTCGGAGATGTGGTAGAAGGTGAGAATTAGTACGGTTGTGTGAGTTAAATCCTGTCTTGTAATAATGAATCCTATATGTGATCAACACTATCTTTTATTATGATTATGATTATAGTTGTGATGTGTTGATGTTAGGATCTTTTCTTGTGACTAACCAGATGGCCCAAGTCTTATTCAACTCTGGGAGCTCATTTTCTTTTGTCTCCAAGTCATTTGCTTCTAAGATCGGGACCAAACTGGCCAAGTTGACATTCCACCTAGATGTAGTCACTCCATTGGGAGAACACAATCTAGCGTGGAGGTATTTGAAACTAGTTGACATCCAACTAAGAGATAGGAACTTCAAAGCCAGCTTAATCTTGATGGATATGCAAGATTATGATATTATTCTGGGAATGGATTGGTTGACACAGCATTCAGCCATGATAGATTGTGTTAAGAGAAGAGCTCTAACAGAGTGCCTAGGCCAAGGCTGGTGTGTGGTACAAGGCACCAGACTGGTGAGCCTAGAAAGGTAATATCTGTTATCAAGGCCTATCATCATTTGGCAAGAGGCGGTGTGGGCAATTTGGCCTGTGTGACTGTTTCTACTTCGCATGTGGTTGAGCTTCAGGATTTGCCGGTAGTGCGGGAATACCTTGATGTATTTCCAGAAGAATTGCCTGGTATGCCACCGCATAGGGAAGTCAAATTTGTGATTGATTTGGTGCCAAGATCTAGTCCTATCTCCAGAGCTCCATACAGTATGGCACCCACCGAATAGAGGGAGCTCTAGAATCAGCTGCAGGAACTGATAGATAAGGGATTCATTCGTCCCAGTGTTTCGCCTTGAGGAGCACCGGTTCTATTCGTCAATAAGAAAGATGGTTCACTTCGACTCTACATAGACTACCGGATTTTGAACCAGATCACTGTTAAGAACAAGTATCCACTACCTAGGATCGATGATTTGTTCGATCAGTTGCAGGGAGCATCGATGTTTTCCATGATAGATCTGAGATGTAGATACCAACAGTTGCAGATCAGCGAGCCAGATGTACAGAAGACAGCCTTTCGCACGCGTTATGGACATTATGAGTTTTTTATTACGCCATTCGGATTGACGAATGCTCCAGCTGCTTTCATGGACCTAATGAATAGGGTGTTCAGGCCCTATTTGGATCAATTTGTGGTCATCTTTGTGGATGATGTCCTGGTGTATTCTCTGGATGTTTGGATCAGTTTGTGGTCATCTTTGCATGGACGTGATTGTTTGGGTCACTGATGGGTCGTCAGATAAAGACGTATCCCCGTGCATATAAGAAAAGAAATTGAGGCCAGTGGGCCTAGACGGTGTCCTCCCGTACGCGGAACATCACCACGGTAGTGTAGGAAGGTAGGGGAGATGGTGTCCTCACCTACTGCTTGTATGCCTGGTTACCCTTGATCAAGGTAACATTAACAAGAAAGTGAAAATGAATAAGAAAAGTGTTGGTTTTATGGAAATGAAAAGATGTGGTTTGGTTAGGATTGGACTTGTGATTGGTCCTAAAATCCTAGAATTAAATAAGAATTTCGGTTTTAACCAGTTGCCAGCCCATGTTTGTGGTTTTGATTTGAGCCCTGAGAAGCATTGTGTTTTAGGCTGGACCTGGTCGAGAATATGGATTTCTCGGAATAAGAGAAAGGTTTTAAAGATGCATGAAAAGAAGAAAAGATGAGTTTTGAAAAAAGAGATATGAGTTTTGAAAATGACTTGGTTTTGGGAAGAAATCCCAAACATTGAAAAAGGGAATTGAGTTTTGAAAAGGCATGTTTCGGAAACAAATTACCAAGTGTTTTAAAGGAAAAGAGGATATATTGTTTTGAAATGGGTTTTCAAAAGAAAACCAAGTCTTATAAATTAAAAGAATGTGTTTTTAGTAAATTTGCCGAGTTTTGTTGTGTGTGTGTTTGGAGCAAGTACTAGGTGACTTAGATGCCATTGACGCGTGCTTTGGTTAGTTTCAGGTGCAGGTTGAGTGCAGTCAAGTTCCAGTGCCAGAGTAGGAGCTTCTAGCCGCACATCGTTTCCTAAAGGTGAGCCTTAGTTATAATTACTTAATTATTGCTGTAATTTGTGTGATTTGCTTATAATACTGTGATTTAGGTAACATGCTCGGGTTCGAGGCGTTACAAGATCAATATATAGTTCGAAACAAGTCTCAAGATAATTGTACCTCAAATTCCATGATGTAATTGTCAAAATGAGATTTGTTTCAAACTGATTAGATTATTGTGCATATGTCTGGAAAAGTAGGAGCAAGTTTGTGATATTGTCAATATATGTAGATGATATCTTGCTCACCAGAAATGACATTAACATGTTGAATAAAACAAAGGAAGAACTTAACTTGAAATTTGAGATGAAGGACATAGGGGAGGCATCCTATGTTCTTGGAATACAGATTCTTAGAGATCGAAAATTTAGAATATTGAGTATAAATCAGGAAAGATACTTACGTACGTGTAACCATGCCGGCGATAGCCTCAAAGGATTTCGACGTGAAAGGCCAAAAGACCCGAGGGTCGGCAAAGTCACAGCAAAAAAGACAATAAAAATAAATCTGCAAATGCAGGAGTTGCCACCTAGTCTATTAAAATGGAAGACGAGGAAAACCATATAAGACATGCAAATCATGCAATGGAAAAGCAGGTCATAAACCAAGAAATAGGTAAGGATCCCTGTTACGCACGAGGAAGGTATTAGGCACCCTTGTGCGCCCGATAAATCGGTCTTCTATTGGTTTCTCGTTTGCTTATGAAATGTCGACTTTTCAGCCTTTGTTGTACGCCCGAGGGCAATATGCCATGCCATGCTAATGTGTGTGGTGTCTAAAATATGGGTGCATGATGTGCAGGGGTGTGTCCTAATGCTCAGAAGTATCACTCGTATATCGAGTCAAGTGTCGATGCAAAGTCATTGCATAAATAAGATCAAAGATCTATAATTTCGAGTGATTTTTCATCCTTGCTTTGTTATATGCCAAATGCAATCTAACATGCATAAAAATGGTTAAAAGCAGAGCTATGCCTTCCTGATATGTCAAGGAAGAAAACCAGGAAAAAATCTAGAAGCAAATTATGTCGAGAAAGCATGCTAAACCATAAAAAAAACTTGCTGTGTGCTACTGAAAATAAGCTGATGCGCCTGTTTGGTGTGCCAGACTGGTGCTCCAGTCTGGTGCACCACCTAAGTGCTCCTCTGTGGGCCAGAAAGATGTGCTGAGGGAAAATAGAAATCCATGCAGTGCCAAATCACATGAGAATGCATTCTAGCAAATCATGCCATATAAAATCCTTCGCAAAACTTGGAAAAGCATGCCTTAAAAGTGAAAGAAATGCAAATGCAATGACCTGTGGACCTTGTGCTCAAGGACGGGTAGCCTGCACAAGACCTCACCCTACGCATGCTAAATGAAAGATGCAGGATTCAGCCATGCCACTGGATCATGGGCTGATGCACAAGGCACTCCATGTAGGAGTAAGGTGCAACCAGCCTACCAGATTCTGACCAAGGACTGATTATCCAAAGGGAGAAAACAACTAGAAAACAATCTTGCTTTAAACCGAAAACATGCATGCAAAACCATGGAATATCAAAGAACAAGCAGTAAAAGAATCAAGCCCAAAATCATTCAGAAAACCATACAAGCAGATATGCAAAAGTGAATGTTTTTCTCTCTAACCAGTATGGTGCTCCTGAATGGTGCACCAGAGTGGTGCTCTGGGTAGGTGCGCCACTCTGGTGCGCCATATAGGTGTTCTAGATTAGTGCTCCCCAGAAAATCAGGATCAGACTGCAATCTGATCCAAAATCTGACCCAGAATAGAGATGGATGATTTATACTAATGCAAGTTGATTTATGCGGATGTTGAAAGTTGAAAGCATGACAGGATGCATATGATCAAAGCCATCTTACTATCATTTGATTAAGAACAAGATGATTTATTGGGTTCATGGCAGAAACGCATACAAAATGCAAAAGGTACAAACATGAAACGAGTAAACCCAATAAAACATATGTAAGTGATGATCATACCAAGAATATAATAAAGAAAAGATACCTCATGCAAGCAACATAGTGCAAATTTTTATGCTAGAAACAAAGTAAACATGCTTGCAAACAAAATTGTAGATTTGCATGGAGAGCATCTTGCAAGGAGAATAAGTAAATTCATCATAGAAACCTCATGAAAATACAGGAAAAAAAATCAGACCATATGTGGAATTTCTAGCATGCTTTATTTCATTGCAAAAGAATAAGAACTTAAAGGAAAAGTAGGAAGAGCCTACCTTGTCTAAGATGTTCCTTCAAGAAAGAAAAGAAAGACCCAAGATAATAAGCTCCTTGATGCTTTGAAAGGGCTGAGAATATCTCTAGATGCAAGGAAAAGCTTGAGAGCTCAAGTGGATAGTTGCAGAATTCTGGAGAAGGCTAGTGTAGCTGTGTGTGTCTCTATCTTTTAAGGTGATCAGCCCTTTCAAATGGTTGCCTATGGGGTCTATATATAGGGATTTTTCAAGGGTAACTCCTAGGAAAGCAAGGAGCCTCGTAGACGAAAAGCTTGGAAGATTCCATGGCATATTCGTTGGTAGAGGTAACAGCCATGGGAGGTGGAAAGCCAGCAACCAGCAACCTGAGAAATGGCTGGGCACCAGCTTGGTGCGCCAGGTAGGTGTGCCAGCCTAGTGCTCCAGCTAGGTGTGCCATTGTAGTACTCCTACTCAATGCTCCAAATAGGTGCTCCACATTGGTGCTCCAGCTAGGTGCTCTCCCCTACTTGTTTGGATTTCTAGTTGGGCTGCGGGCCTGCTATGGGTTTAGGATTGGTTTAACTAATAGGTTTCAAGGGTTAGCCACATCCAAAGCAACATCTGGAAAGCTCATCTATGAGTCACCTCAAAATCAAGGTGTCTACAGTATGATACTAAAAAAGTTCATAATGCAAAATAGCACTTTTGTCCCTACACCATATATTTATGGAAAAAGATTAAGCAAGAATCAATGTCCTAGAAAGGGGAAACAACCTTTGAAAGTACCATATGCCCAAGCAATTGGAAGTTTAATGTATATAATGTTGTGTACTAAACTGGACTTAGCATATTCTGTAAGTTTGGTAAGTAGATACCAAAGTAGTCCTGGAACAACACATTGGAAAGCTGTTAAAAGAATTATGAAATACATAAAAGGAACTTTACACCACAAGCTTACTTATCAAGCGGATGAGCTTTAAGTGCTTGGTTATTCAGATGTAGATTTGGTGGTGACAAAGATAATGGAAAGTCCACATCAAGACACTTGTTCATCTTTGGTAGTGGTGCTATATCTTGGGGCAATACAAAGCAAGGATGTGTAGCTAAATACACACAGGAAGCTAAATATGTGGCCTATAATACAGCAACCACACATGCCGTTTGGATCAGAAGATTTTTGAACGATTTAAACATTAATTTGATAAGTAGTCCAATAGATATATATTGTAACAATCAAGCTACAATTAGTCTTATAAATAGTGGTGCGAATAGTTCAAGAGGAAAACATATTGAAATATAATATCATTATATTCGTGATATTGTGAAAAATGGGGAAATAAAATTAAGTTATGTTCCCACAAAAGATATGATTGCTGATCCTTTGACTAAAGAAATTCCAGTGGAAAAGTTTATCAAGTTTGTTGGCTTAATGGGATTAAGGAACATTTCCATAAATGATGGAAATGAAGAACATTTTCATGAATAGGGCTAGCAATGGGTGGGTTTGGACTCGTAAAGTATGGGTATGGGTCTTGAAAATGAGACCCATGGATCCGTGGACCGAGACCCGCTAGACCCGCTCATGTACTGGGTCTGGTCTGGATCTAAAAATACCCAGACCCATAGACCCGTGGACCCGATTTATATATAATATATTATAAGTTAAATATAAGGACTATTGTATAATATTTACACTATATATATAATATATATTATTCTACTCTTAAATCTCATTCTCTCTAAAGTCTAAAATTTATGTAGTGTATGCACATTAACAGAGAATTGTTGTATGGACATCAACAAAGTTGGTTTGTTGAAGTTGAATATATTTATTTATGTGTTGTTCAATTATCAATGGTTCATGATATTATTCATGTTATATATTTATTTATGATTGTATTTTATTCATGATATATGTGTATTGATAGAGAATTATTTAGTACATTTATTTACAATGTTTTAAATTTAATTAAAAATCTACTTTCTTCAAAAATAATGAAAATAAATTGGAAAACCCATTAAACCCAAGACCCAGACCCATTATTAATGGATCTGGGTCTGGGTCCTAATTTTAGAACCTAGACCCAGACCCATGAAATAAGATAGGTCTGGGTCTGGGCATAGGTAGACCAGACCCAGATCCATTATATTCATGGATTTGGGTCTGGGTATAAGTAGACCCGACCCATTGCCACCCTTACTCATGAATAGTGAGACTGGTGTAATGACTCGATTTTAGAAGTAATGCTTTGGCCAGATAATTAATGTGAGATTTAGGTGTGTTGGGCATTGGAGGCCCTAATGCCTAATGCGAAACACGTTCTTAGTGGTGTCTTATGCCTGGATTATGGGTTTCTGGCCTTTTTGGTATTGTGTGGTTGCGTCGTCCCTATAAGAGTTTTGTGGGTTTGTCCTGGGCCGTGGAGATTTGGTGGTGGGTTCCTGGTGGCATGAGTCACGTGGATGCAGGAAGTCACATGGTTGAGTCTCGTGCTGTGCTTCTTTCTTTCCTTCTTTTCTTTTTTTCTTTTCTTTTTCTCTTTTTCTCTTTTTCTCTTTTCTCTCTGCTCCCTCTTACCTTTTGCCCCACATGCCTCTTCCTCCTCCTCCTCCTCTTCTTCTTCTTCTTCTTCTTCTTCTTCTTCTTCCTCAGTACGCCAAAGAGATGAGGGGGAGGGAGATCAGAGAGAGGGAGACGAGAGAGGAGAAAGGGAGGAGAGATGAGGGAGGGAGGGGGAGAGAGAGAGAAAGAGAGATTGGTTTTGGAGAGGCCGCCGTCGAGCCTGTCACCACTGCGCCGTCGTCGCGGGGAGGAGGAGGAGAGGAGTTGCTCGTGGTTGGAGAGGAGGGAGGCATGCTGTTGTTCGTCGCTCGTCGTCGCCATGCCTTCAGTGGAGGTGTGCACCCGTTAGGTTTCCTTTTAATTTCCAATTTGATGCCTAGGGGCATGATAGTATAGATTGCATGTGTGTGGATGCTTGGAGTGTGTTTGGGAATTTTTGGAGATTTATTGTGGCATTTATAGCCATTTATGGTGGTTGTTGGATTTGGGTCCTTTTTTACCTCTCTATGCTTGGAAATTCATATCTCGTTCTGTGGTGAATGGATTTTAGTTTTGTTTATTGGGTTTTGAGGTAGACTCGAGGGTCTACAACATAATTTTATTGGGATTTTATGGTGTTTGTTTGGATGGTCCGCCCAAGGCTCCCAATTGGGAGAATTTTCTAGTGTTCTGGTTCAGGCTCTGCCTTAAATCTGATAGAGTACCTAGGACACGGGTCGTGTGTGCGATCGAGATGCACAGGTTCAGCAGGGGTTTTGGCCTCTAGTCCAGGGTCTGTCTGCTTTCTGGCAGAGTGCTTGGGGCGTGGGCCATTCGCACGGCCCAGATGTGCAGGTTTGCCTGGCCCATTTTGGGTGGGTTTTGTCCCAGATGCTTTTACCTTGTAGGTAATCCTAGAATGTAAATGATTAGGATAATCATTAGAATGGTCTAGGGTTTGCCTAAAACAAATTAGCACGATTATACCCTAGGTGTGGGTAGAATAAAAGATGAAATGATTTAGAAATAATAGGTTCTTTCCCCAAATGGTTTAGACTGGACTTTAGGGATAATGATAGCATCCCTAGGTCTAAGGCTTGTGTGGTTTTGTGTGTGATGCACTGAATGGAATATTTAGTGACACTATTTTGGATATTTGAGCCGATCTGGCCATGTTCCCGAGGAACTCGAGCCAGTAGGTGCCTTACACTTGACACCAGGGCGTAGAATTCTTGTTGTGTTTGCTTTACTGTGATGTCTTTTAAGTGGATTTGACACTCAAAGGATGTTTTGTTGTTGTTTTCTTGGATTGTGGTCGTGGGTTGAGCGTGGTGCTCGTGAACCCAGACACTCTCAATGTGTTTTTGCCTGAGCCTGACAGGAGAGCTGTCAAAGCTATGTTTTGTTTGTGGTTTCTCGGCCTTTGATTTCGGTGCCGCTGCTAGGCACAGTGTTTCTTGAGTTTTAAAGGATACTTAATGGTTTTGAAAAGGTTTTCCAAAAGAGATTTTTGGAAAGAGAAAAGTACATATTTGAAAATGATTTTGAAAAGAGGTTTCCGGTGTTTTCAGTTTGCGTTGGGGGTCGAGATACCTGAGGCTGAGGTTCGTCGGGTCTTAGAGGTATGACACTCCTTGACTATCATTTCTAGACTAGGGTTGTGGTCCATAGGTTGAGGTATTTCGTAGCATGACAGGGAGGTATGATACTCCTGATGTCACTTTGAGCATTGAGGCTCGAGTGTTGTCAGGTGTGGAGGTATGAGACTCCTTCCAGAGTACCTTGTGGAGGGCACTGTGAGGATGTGTATCTTGTGGTGGCCAGTGCTGGTGGGACGCGTGCCCCGTAGTTGGTAGCGTCCTGAGAAACAAGATTGCCTTCCTAAGAGGGGTTGACTTTGTTGAGGGTTCTCCAGGTGGAGAATCGTAGGACAACGCGCGCAACTCCTGCACAAGGTGACACATCATGGTAGTGTAGACGTCGTGGTTGCTCCTCGGTGGACCACTTGTAGCCAGTGTTGTTTACTTGGCACCGGAAAATTTGACAAACTATTTGTGCTTGTGCTTGTATTTTATGTGGAGTCCTGGTTCAAGAAATCAGACTTTGGGCCTAGAAGAGGTCGTGGCTTTGACGCCTATTGAGACGTAATGTTTTGGAAGTGGCGGCTCCGTTGTTTTGGGAGTAGAGGCTCCATGGTTTGTTGTTGTGCTTGGGTCTAGAGGATGAGTGTAGCAATCAATTGTCAGGCCCTCAAATTTATGGTTGTCGCTAAGCATGATCATGGAATTGATTCTACATAGTAAAGTTGCTTTTGTTCGTTGTAGACCTTCAACACTACATAGAAAAAGCTCACCTCCTGAAGTTTCTCAATCTCAATGTTTTCGAACCTCTAGCTCCACTCAGAATCTTCTGCCGATGCAATGGCACAAATTCTAAATTATCACGACAATAATCATTTGGGAATGCAACAACGAATCACCAATAGTTCATAAACCAAAGGCGACACAATTTTGTTGAGCCCTATGACTAATATGACTTAACATTTTATTTGATCCGCTCTATAAGTTTTTTCCCTAACCTGAACCAGATGTCTAATCAGAAAAGTAAATACAAAAGAACTACATAATCTGATTGAAAGGCAAACAATGGTGCTCCAAAGGTCTCTCTACAAGACTGTTGATCATGTCTACAGTCACTTGGTCTAATGATGAAATTTTTTTGTGATTGTACGACGAACATTATATATATTACATCACTTGTTAGTAATTTTTCATAACCAAGTGTTTAGGTGTAATATATATTAATAACCGTTTAACAAAAAAAAAAACTGTTGATAATGCAATAATATACGGGGGCTCTCAAGCACCAAAAAATCAATAATATGCGTGAGCTCTCAAGCACCAGAAAATTTACGACCTGTCATCTTCTCAACTTCAAATAATATGTGATTGATAAGGCCCCTTGCAGCACTGCATATTATCAGACAACATTAGAAAACAATAACAGACTATTTCCTGACACAAAGGAAGACACTTGACAACTTACTCATCTTTCAGTTTCTGAATCTTCTCAGGATCCTTCTCATGCATGTGCTTTCTGAACTGCTGCCTGACCATACCAACAAGAAGCTCTGTGTTGTGTTGCTGTTAAAGAGAACACTCACATTCATTACAAATCGCAAAGAACTTTTGAGAAATGACAGTGGTATCAGTCAAGTAAAAAAAGATCCAAAGAGTCCCGTGTAAATCTGTAATAAACAGATATTTTTCAGTGATCAAAACTTGAGAGTAAAGAGTAGCATTATGCCTTTTTCAGCCATCTTTTAAAAAAAATCAAAGAAAAGAAAGCGAGAGATAAGAACCTAAAGGTGAGGAAAGAAAGAAACTTTCTCTCCTTTAAGGAGTGTTTACTCCACTCTCCTCAAACAGAGAGATCGTCTTTGTTACAAAACACCTTCATCTTTACATAGAAAGGACGATGAGTAAAACAAGTGACAAATATCTTCCATTACTTCTTTCTTTGTATTTAAATACAATATAAGTGTGATAAAAATCTTTCATTTCTTCTTTTTGTACATTATTCTCCTTTATTCACAGGTGGACTTATATCCATTCACTACTGCAGAAAGCACACACTAATCAAGGGAATAGATCAAATAGATTATCTCAGACATCGAAAAAAAAAGAAGCTTAGTGGTAAGTTTTAATCACAATATTATATAAATATGTGTCGTAGTTTGGGAAGGGAAATAGTTTAAGTCAACACTATCTGAGAGTCAGAGGGAATCCAACAAGTGGAAAGTGGCTCCTCATGCGTCTGCTGGCTGATAAGATAAAGAGGAGTCAGAAGACCTCGAACCAGAAGGACTTCAATAGTAAATGGTTTGACACTCAAGTCAGTCGCTGTAAGCAAAGAATGCTATGTGGAATTAAGCAAGATATGTATGTATACCTCCTCCATTGGGAGGGAAGGCCCTTTTAAGTGTTCCCTGCTGGCTCAGGCCCAGAGGCTTTGCATGGGCATCCCATCCTGGACTCAATGGGACTGCCTCTCCCCGCCATTTCTCATCACATGCCACCGTCTTCATCATGCCTCCACCAATAGAATCAAACATCGACATGTGTCGGCAAGTGTCGATTTCTTAAACCATGGACATGATATGTATGTGTAATGATGTATCTATGTCTAAGGTGAGTTTCAATTCGTGTCAGTGAGTCGAGCCGTATCGGTTTCTTATACCCATGTCAGTCGACATGCCTTTCAAAGGCACTGACACACACGACACTATGCAAATTTTGCTTCCTTTCCTCTTTCTGCTACCACCTACACCTAAGAATCCAGCCAGCCAAGAGACTCATTAGCCCTCACAAATGTAGCCTGCATCTTGCCTTTCTCTTCTTTCCTCTCCTCCCCACAAAGGAGCAAACGTGCATCTCCGATGGAACTTCCAAGGTTGCTTGGGTGGTTCTCTTCGATATCTATTTTCTCTCGTCTTTCTTATCAAGATATAAATATATAATCCATTTCCTCATCTCTCTTCAATTTATTAAACTAGATCTTAAGTTTTGATATGCAATTTCACGTTTTTGTTTTAGTTTACATGTAAATCTTAAGTATAAGCCTAGATCTTAGTTAGATCTAACATAATATCACATAGATCTAAGGTTTTTTCATGTTTATTTTACTATTTTGAATGTTGATGTTAATAACTTGATTTATAATTATATAAATTATTTATATAGTATATAGATCTAACCTAATTGTCATGTTTTTACATAGATCTGAGGTTTTTATATAGATCTAAGGAATTTTCATGTTTATTTCGTAATTAATTAAAAAATCAGGATCTAATCTAATAATATTCCATGTATATCACATAGAGGATAGATCAAATCTAATAATACATAGATCTAACTAAATAATTCTATGAAATAAGTAAACTTCTATAATTTTAAAAAAAATCAGAAAATTTCGTAATTAGTTAAAAAATAGAAAACATTGAAAAAAAAGGAATGATTGTAAAAAAATGTTAAAACATGTAGAAAATCAAAAATTATTTGAATGTAATATGCGAGTTGGGAAGAAATTACTATTTTAATCATTTGTAATAAAGGATTACAATCTCCTATATATAGAAGAATACATACTTAATCTACAAGTAATCTATTAAAAGAATAATACAAAGATCCATTTAATCTAACACCACTCCTCAAGCTAGAGCATCTAATATGCATATCTTGTTACATATTAATTCTTTGTGTTATTGACAAAAAATTATATAACTTGAAATAAATGAAAGTAACAGTACTAGTAGATGTTGTAGTAATAGTGACAGCAACAGGAAAGTAAACACAATCAACCTTCCGAATACACCATCACGATCCAGAAGCACAAGAGAAACGTGGACAGTACGTGTCCAAGCACAAACATAAGTAGGCAAATTGAAATGCAAATGACCAAACTATACGCCCTAAGAAGGTCATTCTTGCCATTAAGCTTTCTCAAAGGTCTCACTCAAATTCTTCACTGACTCCCTAGAAGCCATGAGACGGATATGAAGAAGACTTGATCCAAAACACCAATTGAGCAACACCAACACGTGTGGACGTGACAGGTCCACACAACAGCGACAACGTAAGATCAAAACACCAATGGTGCAGTCGGACTACTGCACCAACACGTGTGGACGTGACAGGTCCACACAATGAACTAAAGGTCATCTAAGACATGAATCTAAACAACGATGAGACGATCAACATCACTATTTAGACGACAATAAGAGGAATGACCTTCAGAAAGGCTTGTGACAACGTGAGGGAGTTTTAGGACTAAAGAGATCGGCATCGAGAAAATTGGTTTTTTTTTTTTCTTTTGCTTTCCTCCCACATTCTCTTCTCTCCTTTTTTGTTTACGTTCTCTCTCTCTCTTTTTTTCTTTAAATTCTTCTACTTTCACTTTCTCTCTTCCCCTTCCTTACTATTACTTCTTTCTCCTCCCCCAACAACAGTGGATCTATAGCAGAGGCGACAGATCTATGGTTACCGATGGCGGTTCGACAAGGAAGGTCAAAGACAACGACGTCGACGACAAGGTTGGACAACAGTAGGTGTGTTGTTGCAGCACGGGCAGGACCACTCCTTCCTCTCCATCTTCCCCATTTTTTTTTAATGTAGAATGGCCGACGGTTGGAAAGGAGATATCAACGAAGGAAAGACGAGTATAGTCATGAGTGGTGGAGGGACCGACGACTAGAGGTGGAAACCAGGCCAGCCCAGCCCGACCCGGTCCACAAAACACCAGGCCCGCCCAGGCCTGGACCGGGTCAAGCCTCCTTTTGGAAGTCATGGGCCTGGCACGACCTATGGCCCGTCTGTGAGCCGGGCCCGGTCGAGCCGGTCCATTGGGCCCAAATTTTATTTTTTATTAATAAAAAAATATTTTAAATACATCATTTTTTTTAAATAAAAAAATACCAAAGATATTTACATTATTTTTTTTACATTTTTTATTTTTAAATTTTACATCAATATTTATTCAATTGTGGAATCTGTTCTGCCTGTTGAAGTTGATACCACATCATCGTCTTCTTCTGATTCAGAATTCAAACTCAATCCCTTAAGATGTTCAACCGCATCGTACCAATCTTTTAAGCAAACGGAGACTTCTACAGACTTCTCTGATAATCTACAACTTTTATCATTTAATACTCTTTTTCCTGCAGAAAATACAAATTCCAACTCCACAATTGACGTTAGAATCATTAGTAAATCTTTTGCCATTTTTGATACTATAGGAAACCTAATAGCTGTAGTAGACCACCACTTTAATATATCTAAGTTATCTATTTCTAAATCATTAAAAGCAATTGGAGATTCTAAATAATTATCTAATTCATTATTTGTACTTGATTTTATATATTTTCCCTTCTTTTTATTTAATCTACCCCATAAAAAACTACCACTACTACTACTTGTTTGTGTTCCTAAAAAATTAGATGCTTGACTACTAGATGTTTCACCATAATTTCTAACATATTCTTCAAATAAATTATATAAAGTTGTCTTTATTTTATCATTAAATGAATCTATATACTCATTTTTA
>JAMKQA010037423.1:0-12767 GCA_024699735.1 Posidonia australis | reverse complement strand
TTCAGGGTGAGCAGATGGCTCCCACTCTCCCTCCTACCATTAAAACTATCGGGCACTCTCCCCAAAACCCTTACATCTTGGCGCCTTCTGAAGCAGTGTGTGACCAATACTTACTTCTATCTCGAAGTGCAATTGTTACTGCGCACAATACCACTTTGTCTATAGAAACTCTTAGGGCACACATTAGGACTCATTGGTCCAACGCTCCTACCGTAGAGGTCCAGCCATTCTCCCCTGGAAAATACCTGCTGACTTTCCCTTCCATTAAGAACAGAAATGACTCACTCCCTGTCTATGGACCCATGCTGCAGTCAATCTCAGCATCGTTCACCCCTTGGACCTCCAATTCCAACGCAGTATGCAATCTTAAAGAGGTTGGAGTTTGGATTCGACTTGAAGGTCTTCCACATCACCTCTGGAATGTGGACATTTTCAGATGTATGGTAGAAAGTTTTGCTGAACTCTTAGAAGTGGATATGTCCTTAAATGCAGTAAAAACTTTGGGTTTTGCCAGAGTTAGAGTTAAAGTTCATTCTGGGTTAGAGATTCCAGACTGTAGGTTCTTTGCCTATGGTAAATCTGTATACCCTATTAAGTACAGACAAAGTTGGGATCTATGTGCTTCTTCTTCTAAGGGTACCACTCAAAAGACCAATTTTTGGCCCCCTAAACCTAACACAGGATTTCCTAGCCCTAATCCTTTGAATCCTACTAGAAAGCAATTCAAAAATGCTAAGGGGTGGAGGGGCAATAGAGCTTACAGAAACCAAAGAACAGGAAAGAATGTGTGGACCAGACCCATTAGTCCAAAGTCGAAGACCTCATATAAGGCTACTGAATTCAGAACACTACCATCTTCTTCCTCCCCTAGGGATGATCACACTCCCAATATCCCCAAAATAGCCACCCCTAGCACTGCCTTTGGAGAAACTGAAACCTCAAAGTTTATAGAGTCTAAACTAAAGGCAAGAAATCTTTCCTTAGCCAAATTTAAAAAGGTGTTGGTTGTTTACGATTGTTTGGAAAGTGACGATTTGGGAGGTACCGGTATGGACACCGAGAATGAACCATGCCCAGCAACACCATTGCATGCGCCAGGTTTCGAAAAAGAGGAAAACATTATGGCAATCTCTTCTTTTCAACAGTGCAGTGGCTTGGCTCAGAGCAATATCCCACCCACCAATGCCTTCGGTGAGATGGAGTGTGACACTGGTACTCCTACTCTTCCATCTCGTGATTAACCTCTGGTTGATTGAATCATACTGTTGATATTGGCAGCTTATTGTGGCTGGTCTTATTTTTTGCTATCAAAACAATACTGTACCATTTTTGAAGGTCACCTGCTGTGTGATGAGTACTTTTCATTGTAATATTTTTTTGGGACTATACTTTGAAAGACTGATATTGGCACTTTTATACATTAATAATATCACCTACCGTTAACAAAAAAAAAAAAAACTTTGGCAGGATTTTTACTCTTTAAGTCCTTGTTAAATTTTTATAAAGACTATCTTTACACCAAATGTTCTCGTAAAATGTAAAATTTTTAATAGTGATATTGATTGATTAAGAAAATACATTACATGAATCAATTATATCTAGTTTTATAAAATTTAATAGCTCTCTTTGGTAAGTTACTCAAATTTTCCATAAGAAAATATAATTATTTAACATATTATAAAATCATGAATAGTGAAGTTAATTACGTGTAGTTAAAAGCATTTGTTGTTAATTACTTATAGTCATGGACATATAATTTATTGGAATTGAATATGATGCAAGGTGAAACATCTTTGGAATGTTAAAGGAAGCTTGTAGATGTTAATTGAGCAAAGAAGACAATGCCATGTAGACATAATAACAAATGAGAGATCTACATGTGGACTAACAAGTGACAACATTTTAAATTGTGGACTAAAGGTTGCATTATGTATTTAACATACAATTAACAAAAAAGTGAACTTAATTTATTAATTTCTAGATTTATATGAAAGTTTTTTTTAATGCCTTAATATAATTTTTGTATTTAAACATGTTTTAGTATGTTTCATTTGTTCTTTATACGAAGACATATAATGTCATCAATTTATTAGGCTTGACCCTAGTGGCAAAGCCAGGAATTAAACAAAGAAGGGAGTAGTACTTTGCATCATATACATTTATTAAATATAATAAAAATTTATTTAAAAAATAAGAATGATTTTTAAAAATAACTCGTGCCATTCTTTATCTTTTCTAATAAATCTCAATCACATTCTATTCACTTTTGAATGTGTTCCTTAATAGAAAATACTAAATCCATAGCATTTAGAATGTCTTGGAATTTTCTTTGAAGCATTTAACAAAGATCATCAACGATTGACAATATTTCTTTCATAAGATGCAACATGAAAATGAATTCAAAAGATGTTATTGCATCAAAATCTACATCTACATCTACTTTTTGCACAAAGCTACCTTCATTAATGATATTTTTTTAAACTGAGCATGTAGCATCAAACATGTCCATCAAGTTACATAGAGCTTTCAAGTGAGTGTTCCATCGAGTATCTCTAGTCTGTTGCAAATCTGTTATTTAGTTAAGTCCTTTACTAGTTTCAATCTCATCCTCATCTAATAATTGAGCAAATTCAATGGATTGAGCATTATATAGCTCATCAATTATTTTACTTAAAATACCAAAAATGCTAACGATGGATGCCAACTTGTTGAAAAAAATATTATACAGGAATCACCTCCCTATAACCTGCAACTAATGTAAATTAGAGCTAATGAGCTTAGCAATGCACATAATATGCGTATGGGCATTCATTCGAAAACAAGACTTGCAAGTTATTCCATTCTCTTTATATATTGCTTGCTCCATCATATCCCTCGCCTCTAATGTCTTGAACATTGAAATTGTGCTTAAAAAGAGTCTTAGATATTTCTTTCTTTAAAGTTGTAAAAGAAGTATATGATACATGGATGACATCAAAAAATCATTCACGAATAAACACATTTTATCAACAAAACTAATTACAATAGTTATTTGTTCCTTTTTATACTCATCACATGCTTCATTAACAATGATGTAATATTTCGCATCACAAATCCTTTCACATATGACACATTACACTCTAAATGAAAGAAGACCAAGAATCTCTTTTTAAATTTGAAGCGAAGTATATTTGGCATTTTGAGGTGACTTCTCCAAGACTACATTAGCAACATCTTCACGATATGAGAATATTCACTTTATCATTCCGATAAATTACCACGATTGTTTGAATTTGTACCTTCATCATGCCCTCTAAATATACATCCCTGAAATGCAAGATAACGAATGCAATCAATTGAGTTTTGAGCCTCAATTGATTGTTTGTTATTGCTTGAGAAGTTTGTTTATGCCACAAGTTTTAAATACGTTGCTCTTGATGCATTAGATCTTTAACAATATTGCATAGTAAAATTATGTTGCAAACTTGAATCTTTTTCGATATAATACAAGAAAATACATTTCTCTCCGTTAACCTTGCTCCAGTCTGAAAATCCTTCAACTGTGAATGTGGTTGCACAAAAACGAACTGTAGACACCCCGATTTTGAGGTGACCCATGGATGAACTTTTTAGTTGTTGCTTTGGATGTGGCTAACCCTTGAACCAATCCTAAACCTATAGCAAGCCCATAGCCCAACTAGAAATCCAAATAGGTAGGAGGGAGCACCTAGCTAGCACACCTAGCAAGTACACCTAGCTAGCACACCAACCTGGCGCACATCCCAGGCGCACATACCCGACGCACATACCAGGCGCCCAGCCATTTCTCAGGCTGCTGGCTGTTGGCTTTCCGCCTCCCATGGCTGTTACCTCTATCAGCGAATATGCCATGGAATCTTCCAGGCTTTTCATCTACGAGGCTCATTATTGTCCTAGGAGTTACCCATAAGGAGTTCCTATATATAGACCCCATAGGCAACCATTTGAAGGGGCTGAATCATCTTGAAAGATAGAGTCATAACAGCTGCACTAGCCTTCTCTAGAATTCTACAACCATCCACTTGAGCACTCAAGTTTTCTCTTGCATCTAGAGGTATTCTAAGCCCTTCCAAAGCATCAAGGAGCTTATTATCTTGGGTCTTTCTTTTCTTTCTTGAAGGAACATCCATCTCAGGACAAGGTAGGCCTTCACCTTTCCCTTAATCTCTTATTCTTTTGCAAGGAATAGCATGTTAAAAGCTCCATATAAGGTCTGATTCTTTCTAATTTACATGAGGATTTTGCGATGAATTTATTTATCTTTTGCAAGACACTCTTCATGTAAATCTATGCTTTGATTATAACATGTTTAGTTTATTTCTAGTGTAGAATCTGCACTGCATTGCTTGCATGAGCAATCTGTTCTTCATCGTATTCTTGATATGATCATGGTAACAGCACGTCATGTTGGTTATTCATTCCATTTTTGAATCTTTTGCATGAACCCATTTAATCATCTTGTTCAAATAAGATAGCTATGATCAGATGCATTCCATCATGCTAATAACAATCGCATGAATCAACTTGCATTAGCACAAATCACCCATCTTCATTCTGGGTCAGGGTCTGGATCAGATTTCAGTCTGATCCAGATTTTCTGGAAAGCACCTATATGACGCACCAGAGCGGTGCACTTCTCCAGCGCACCACTCTGGTGCTCACTCTGGCGCCCCATGCAGGAGCACCAGACTGGTCAGAGAGTGAAACATTCACTTTGGCATATCTGTTTGCACAGTTTTCTGAATGATTTCAAGCCTGATTCTTTTACTGCTTGTTCTTTTACATTTCATGGTTTCACTTGCATGTTTTGATTTTAAACGAGATTGTTTCCTAGTCGTTTTATCCCTTTGGATAATCAGTCCCTGATCAGATCTGGCAGGCTAGTTGCACTTTATTCCTACATGGAGAACCTTATGCATCAGCCCATGATCCAGTGACATGGCTTAGTCTTGCTTCTTTCATTTTAGCCTACATATGGTGTGATCTTATGTGAGGCTACTAGCCTTTGAGCACAAGATTCACAAGTCATTGCACTTACATTTCTTTTACTTCTAAAGCATATTTTTCAAGTTTTGCGAAGGATTTTACATGGCATGACTTTTCAGAATGTATTTTCATGCGATTTGGCATAGCATGGATTTCTGTTTTCCTTCAGCACATCTTTCTGGCCCACATAAAAGCACCTAGGTGGCGCACCAAACGGACGCACTAGTCTGGCGCACCTAACAGGCACAGCAGCCTGTTTTCAGTAGCACACAGCAGGTTTTGCATAGCGATCTAGCATGATTTTTACTTCGATTTGCTTCTGCTTTTCCTGGTTTTCTTCGGGAAGGCATGTCTTTGTTTTCAACCATTTCCATGCTTGTTAGTTTGCATTTGGCATATAGCAAAGCAAGGATGATAAATCGCTCAAAATACTAGATCCTTGAATCTTATTTATGCAATATCTTTGCATCGACCCTTGACCCGATATAAGAGCGATATTTCTGAGCATTAGGACACACCCTGCACTCCATGCACCCATATTATGGCATAAGACACCACACACACCAAGCATGGCATGGCATATCGCCCTCGGGCGTACATAAAAGGCTGAAAAGTCGACATTTCATAAGCAATTAAGAAACCAATAGAAGACCGATTTATCGGGCACACGAGGGTGCCTAATACCTTCCTCGTGCGTAACAGGGATCCTTACCCATCTTTTCTGGTTTATGACCTGCTTTTCCATTGCATAATTTGCATGTTTTATATGGTTTTCCTCGTCTTCCATTTTAATAGACTAGGTGACGACTCCTGCATTTGCATATTTATTTTTTTGTTTTTGTTGTGACTTTGTCGATCCCTCGTGTATTTTGGCCCTTTACGTTGAAACCATTTCGAGGCAGTCGTCGGCATGGTTACACGAACATTAATACTATTTCTATTAAAGACAAAGCATGAAAGATAAAATACTACATTCTTTGATACTTGAGAGGTGTTACTGGCTGATAAGGTTTCTTCTTAGACGCAAGTTACATAAAGTAGTTTCAAATAGTTCTACTAATTCTAGAGGAAAACAGACTTATAAAGCTAAGATAGGTGAATTAGAAGCTTCAGAGGGATCACTTCTAAGGTTTACTAATCATGTTCCTGTATATCTTTACCTATCGTGCTTTAATTTTGTGACATTTGGGCTTGATTATCCATTTTAATTGTAAACCATGTAATTAATTGTAATATTGCTTAAATGGTTTATTAATGGATAATCTGTTATTTCTTGGATGTGTGAGCTTGTGGTTGGCTTTCTGTGCACCTGTTTGTGATCTAGGACCAATGTGTTCCGATTTGATGATGCACAGTCGCTTCGATTTGCATGCCTGTCTTTTCTTCATTCTCTCTCATTCTTTTTCTCCTTCCCTTTTTCTCTCTCTCACGAGCCATGCCCTTCCACCTTTCTTGCCGTCTTCTTCTTCCTCTTCTTCCACACCCGTGCCACCAGCGACGGAGGCCCGTGCCTCCCCGTCTCTTCCGACAAGATGGATGGTTGGCGTCAAGCGAGTGGTGGCAGAGATAAAGAGAGGGAGGCAGGAGTGGGCAGAGGAAGAGCGTGGCAAGAAAGGAAAGGAAGAGGAGAGAGAGCAGGGGCGCGCGAGCTGGGAGGAGGAGGGTCTGTGTGTGGGTGCTTCCACCGGGGGCCGAGGTTCACCGGAGCTTCGCCGAGGCGACATTGGGGTGCGGTGAACTCGCCGAAGTTGCGTGGGGCCGCTGGAGAGGTACACGATCCCTCCCTTCTCTCGTTATTGCTTCCTTGGATAATAATGATGGAAAATGCATGAAAAATCATAGAAAAATAGTAGAAATGATGGAAATGTGATTAATGATGTGAATGTGTAGGGATCATGATAGATTGTGTGAATTTCGTGAGTTTTTGGTAGATAATGCCTTAAATGTTTTAAGGTTTAACTCTAAGCATGTTTCCTTTGATAATTTATATCTCCTTGTATGGTTAGTGAAATTATGATTGGATTGAGGGGTTTTGAAGTGAACTCAAGGGTCTACACCTCGTGTTTTACTCATAATTGTTGATGTGTGTTTGGAGGGTCCGATTGAGACTCCCACCTTGGGCAATTTCAGTCTTTCGGAATAGGGGAAGTGCCCTGGTTTCGGGCGATTCGGGATCCCAAATCTCTGTCAGATTAAGCCAAATACCTGGTTTCGACAGATCGAAAACATTTAGTCGACCGATTTAGGGGTTTTCGGTAGACCGAAGATATTCGGTGTACCGAACCAGGGATCTTCAGTATACCAAACTTGAGATTCGGTCTATCGATTTTGCCTTGGCCCTGATTTTATACAATGTGATTATTAAATGAAAAGGAATGGTTTTAAAGGTATGTTGAGCATATGTGTGTGATTTTTTCCCCATGTAATGACATGGAGGAATGTGGAGAGGAATGTGGAACCCAAATATATAAATTTGGGTGTGGTTTTGGGTCTTGACCCCATACATGAATGAAAAGAGTGATTTTGTGTGGTTTTGGGTTTTAGACCCTATAAATGAACAAAATGGCTGATTATGCGTGGTTTTGGGCATGAGACCCAATTTATGATTTTAAGCATGATTTTCATGACTTGAGTTGGGACCCCAGTGGAGGGTCAGGTGTTGCAAGGAAATAGAGTCCTGCAACGAAAAGAATGAAATGGAAAAATGGTTTTGGAAAGAAAGTTTAAAGAGCTTTGAAATGAAACACTAATAATGTGTTAAGAGACCATGTGGGTTGGTGTCGACAACGTGGTAGGAGTATGAGGCTCCAATGAACCAGTTGCCAGACACGACTGGGGTTGCCAAGCTTGAGATGGTGTAGGCTGAGCCTAGGTCGTTGTACCTAGTTGTTCGGGTCACCGAGCTCTTGACGGTGTAGGCTGAGCCTAGGTTTTTGAGCCTAGTTGTTCGGGTCACCGATGGTGTAGGCGGAGCCTGGGTCATTGGACCTAGTTGTTCGGGTCACCGATGGGGTGTCAGACAGAGACGTATCCCCATGCACATATGAAAAAGAAATTGAGGCCGGTTGGCCGGGGCGGTGACATCCCGCATGAGGAATTTTACTACTGCAATGTAGGAAGGTAGGGGAAAGGATGTCTTCGCCTACTGTTTGTGTGCTTGGTTACCCCTGATTAAGGTAACAACAGTAAAGAAAAGTGAAAATGAATAAAGAAAAAGAAATGCGATTTGTTCAGGATTGGACTTATGAAATAGTCCTAAAATCTAGAAATGGATTAATGATGATGTTTTACCAGTTACCAGCCTGTATCTATGATTTGGTTTGAGTCCGAGAGGCATTGTGTTTTAGGCTGGATCTGGTCAGAAATGTGAATTTGAAAGTGTGATTTTGGGAAGAAATCCTAGGCATTGAAAAGGATATGTTTTGGAAAATGAATTCTTAAGGTTTTGAAAGAAAATGCAAAGGTGTGTTTTTGAAAGAGAATGTGGTTTTGGAATGAGTTTCCAAATGTTTTGAGAAAAGAAAAGAAACATGGCTTTTGAATTCCTAGGTGATTTCCAATAAAAAGAAAAGAGGATTTTCAAAAGAAAACCAAGTTTTGAAAATCAAAGAAATGAGTTTTATAGTTTTCTAGAGATTTTGTGGTTGGAGCGCGTACTGGGTGACTTAGATGTCACTCACGCGTGCTTGTTGGTTTTCAGGTGCAGACCGCGTGCAGCCGAGTTTCGATGCAGGAGTTGGAGCTTCTAGCCGCACATTAAGATCCTAAAGGTGAGTCTTAGTTACAGTTATTTAATGTTTCTGTAATTAGTGTAATTATGCTTATGATACTGGGATTTTGTAGCACGCTTGAGATCGGGGCGTTATAAATTTGTTCTTTTTTATATCTCATTATTATATTTTATTTAGTTTTTTTTTGTATTGATTGATTAAATTTCAATTTACTTATGATTTTGATTAGGTTAGTGTCAACATGAATAAAAGTTCTACTATTAAGGTTCTCTTTAAGAAATGTTCTTCTCAAAATTTAGTAACAAATTCCTCCACTCAATCCTTTAGTGAATAGATTCAAAATACTCCAAATGAAAAGTTTCTTTTAATGAAATGTCCAAGGATTGAAACTGATAGAGTGGATCTTAAACCCTTAAATTGATAAATCTTAATTAATGAATAAATAACCTTAAATTAATTTCAGTATCAAGACATTTAAATCATTATTAGTTCGATTGTAAACACAATCGGTCAAAATCCTAATCCTAACCCTTAAATTGATAAATCTTGATTAAGGAATAAATAACCCTATATTAATTTCAGTATCAAGACATTTAAACCCTAATTAGTTCGATTGTAAACACAATCGGTCAAAACCCTAACCCTAGTCCTTAAATTGATAAATCTTGATTAAGGAATAAATAACCTTATGTTAATTTCAGTATCAAGACATTTAAACCCTAATTAGTTCGATTGTAAACGCAAACGGTTAAAACCTTAACCCTAGTCCTTAAATTGATAAATCTTAATTAAGAAAGAAAAAACCCTATGTTAATTTCAGTATCAAGACGTTTAAACCTTAATTAGTTCGATTGTAAACATAATCGGTCAAAACCCTAACCCAAACTTTTAAATTGATAAATCTTGATTATGGAAGAAAAAATCCTATGTTAATTTCAGTATCAAGACATTTAAACCCTAATTAGTTCGATTGGAAATACAATCGGTCAAAACCCTAATCCTAACCCTTAAATTGATAAATCATGATTAAGGAAGAAAAAACCTTATGTTAATTTTCGTATCAAGACATTTAAATCCTAATTAGTTTGATTGTAAACACAATCAGTCAAAACCCTAACCCTAGCCCTTAAATTGATAAATCTTGATTAAGAAACCCTATGTTAATTTCAGTATCAAGACATTTAAACCCTAATTAGTTCAATTGTAAACACAATCGGTCAAAACCCTAACCTTAACCCTTAAATTGATAAATCTTGATTAAGGAATAAATAACCCTATATTAATTTCTGTATCAAGACATTTAAACCCGAGTTAGTTCAATTGTAAACACAATCGGTCAAAACCCTAACCTTAACCCTTAAATTGATAAATCTTGATTAAGGAATAAATAACCCTATATTAATTTCAGTATCAAGACATTTAAACCCTAATTAGTTCCATTGTAAACATAATCAATTAAAACCCTAAATCTAACCTTTAAATTGATAAATCTTGATTAAGGAATAAATAACCTTATCTTAATTTTAGTATCAAGACATTTAAATCCTAATTAGTTCGATTGTAAATACAATCAGTCAAAACCCTAACCCTAACCCTTAAATTGATAAATCTTGATTAAGGAATAAATAAACCTATATTAATTTCAATACCAAGACATTCAAACCTTAATTAGTTCGATTGTAAACACAATCGGTCAAAACCCTAACCCTAACTCTTAAATTGATAAATCTTGATTTAGGAATAAATAACCTTATGTTAATTTTAGTATCAAGACATTTAAACCTTAATTAGTTCGATTGTAAACACAATCAGTCAAAACCCTAATCCTAGCTCTTAAATTGATAAATCTTGATTAAGGAAGAAAAAATCCTATGTTAATTTCAGTATCAAGACATTTAAATCCTAATTAGTTCGATTGTAAACACAATCGATCAGAACCCTAACCCTAACCCTAAATAGTAAGAAACCCTAACTGAAACTCTGAAGAATGTAAACCCAAATCCTAAATAAAATCACCCTAAGATTAATCTATTCTGATGATTCCTAATAAATTCCTAAAATATTTTGAAACTAACCTCGATTTGCCAGTCATCATTGGTTGTCCACCACGATCAGGCTCCACCACCAACGCCTTGCTTCCACCAACACCGATCACAATCAATTTTGTTGCTCTCAATAGTGACAATCGTCCTATAACTAGCACTTCAACAGCAATAGCAATCAGCGACAGCAACCAACGCCTTTAAGCGAATCAGGGGACCCCAACGCAAGTGACTCAGGGAACCAGCACAAGTTGTCAGGTGATCAAAATTGATAGATTTTTTATTAGACGAAGGGTAGGTTAGTCTTTTCGTATAAGTTAACTATGGATAGAGATGGAGAGTGATGCCAGTTGACGTTAGGTGCATACATGTCACGCCCCAAATTTTCCATAATAATTTAAACAAATTAAATTACGGGAAAACTAAAGCTAAATAGTAAAATATCCAACCACCAGGAATCTGTGTGTGCGGCTAGCAGACTCCAGACTATATGCACTACGCTAAACCAATCGCATGTCTGTACCTGCGAACAAAACCACAAGGAAAACGCATGAGTGACAAAAGTCACCCAGTACGCACCCCACGAAAACCGCAGAAAACAAAACCATAATCAATTTTCCTTTTAAATTCCTTTCACAAACACTTTTCTCAAAACCTCAGAAACCAGGCCCACACTGGCCAAAACCATAAACCAGGGCTCCACTGGCCCAAAACCACAAACAACGGCCCTCAATGACCAAAACCACACACAGTGAGTCGTGAAGCCCGGCGCCAGGCAACCAAACTCTGGCTACACGCAGTCCACTGAGGAGAGACCCCAGCATTCTGCACTGCCACGGTGTGCCACCCTGTGCAGGAGCCAACCACCGTCCCGCGATTCCCCTCTCACAGGAGAACCCTCAAAAGCCAACCCCTCCCTTGGAAGACTGTCCTGTCTCTCAGGATGCTACCAACTATGGGGCACGTGTCCCACCCGCACTAGCCACCATAGGGTACGCCTCCTCAGGGCGTCCTCCACACACGGTGCTCAAGAGGGAGTGTCATACCTCCACACCCGACAACACCTAAGCCTCAGTGCTCACAACGACAGCAGGAGTATCATACCTCTCCGTCAAGCCACAAGACACCTCAACTCGCGGACCACAACCTTAGCCTCGAGACGACAGTCAAGGAGTCTCATACCTCCAGGACCCGACGCCCCTCAGCCTCGGGTATCTCGGCCCCACGACCTCAACAGGGGGCATCGTGCCTGACCACCCAAGAATGTCGTCACATTCCCTGGTCCCGACGACACGATCCCACACTGCCTCGGCCCACAAACAGAAAATCAGGAAAATCATATTCCAAACCAAGCCAAACATTCCTTTGAAAACCATTTTCCAAACCATTTTAATATTCTTTAAAAACTCTTCCAAAACCTCGACAAAACGATGCATCAGGTGTCCCAAGGGACCACCACTGATGGCCCACAATCCCCTCTCACGGGGACAAAACACGGCATCCAGAAAGTCATCGAAAACACATTGCAAAACTCACTTGGGCCCAGAATCGGCATGCCGAAATCCCCTGGTTCGGTATGCCGATTCTAAATCGGTATGCCGAATTAAGGTCAACGGTCAACACTCAAGTCAAATTCGATATACCGTCTAAAAATGGAAAATCGAATTCCGACCAGAGGACCTAAACTGACAGAAAAACGGTATGCCGAACAGAATCGGTATACTGAAATCTCCTGATTCGGTATGCCGTTTCCATTCGGTATGCCGAATTCTGCGAAACCAAAAAATGGCCCAAACCCTATCGTCCGAAATCACCCCAACTGGGACCTCCGATCGGATCCCCTAAACAAACACCAAAAATCTTGCATAAAACATATAGTGTAGACCCTCAAGTCTACTCCAAAACCAAACAAACAAAACTAAAATCCATTCACCAAGCATCAAGATACAAAATCACAAAGGCAGAAGGGTCAAAACGACCCAAAACGCAA
>JAMKQA010037422.1:0-13123 GCA_024699735.1 Posidonia australis | reverse complement strand
TTAGGTTTTAAAACTATTTCTAGGGTTTTCTGACGTTTTGTTTAATTTTCTAAAGTTTTTGTAGCTTTTTAGAATTTGATCAACCTATAGGCCAAATTGGGGTGTCTACACACCCCTCTCGCTTTTGAATTCTGATCCTAACAGATGGATTCAATGCCTCCCTTTTCCATCTCTTTTTCTAGACTACCGGTCAGAGTCTAGATGGTCCCATCCGAGGTTCGATCCGTCCAGACGAATCTCGGTGCCACCCCTCTCACCTTCAAATTCCGATCCTAACAGACGGATTCAAGGCCTTCCGTTTCCATCTCTTTTTCTAGACTATCTGCCGTAGTCTAGATGGTCCCATCCACGGTTCGATTTTGTCTGAACGAATCTTGGTGCCACCCCTCTCGTCTTTGAATTCCGATCTTGATGGACGGATTCAAGGCCTCCCTTTTCCATCTCTTTTTCTAGACTACCAGTCAGAGTCTAGATGGTCCCATCTGCAGTTCGATCCGTTCGGACGAATCTCGATGCCACCCCTCTCGCCTATGAATTCCGATCCTGACGGACGGATTCAAGGCTTCCCTTTTCCATCTCCTTTTCTAGACTACCTACCGGAGTCTAGATGGTCCCATCTGTGGTTCGATCCATTCGAACAAATCTCGGTGCCACCCCTCTCGCCTTTGAATTCCGATCCTGATGGACGGATTCAAGGACTCCCTTTTCCATCTCTTTTTCTAGACTATCGGTCGGAGTCTAGATGGTCCCATCCATGGTTCGATCCGTTTGGACGAATCTCAGTGCCACCCCTCTCGCCTTTGAAATTTGATCCTAACAAACGGATTCAAGGCCTCCTTTTTCCATCTCCTTTTCTAGACTACCGGTTGGAGTTTAGATGGTCCCATCCGTGGTTCGATCCGTCCGGACAAATCTCAGTGTCACCCCTCATGCCTTTGAATTTCGATCCGAATGGACGGATTCAAGGTCTCCCTTTTCCATCTAATTTTTTTAGACTATCGACTGGAGTCTAGATGGTCCCATCCGCGGTTCGATCCGTTCGGATAAACCTCGATGCCACGCCTTTGTTTTGAGCTCCGCTTCGAATGGATGGAATCAAAGCAAACTATCTTCCTCCTTCCTTTGGGGTGGTATCTCGAACTACTTGGGCAACACTTGTGATGCCTTTTGGATTCCCCACTCTCCTTGTTCCTTTCCTCCTTTTGGGCTGGCAGCCCAAACTACCTTGATGACCTCCGTGACCAGTCACTTCTCGGTCGGCAAACATAGTGAGTCTTGTCCGGTGTTTTTTCTCGACAAGTGTGATAACCAGTCATGTCTTTTAGGAGTTGATTGGTCGTCAACTTGTCAGCATTTGTCAATAGTATTGGTTTCTTTGATGTTGGCTTCGATTGTGGTGTTTAGGGAGACAGGACAAGACTTTTGGTTATTTCGTTGACTAGTAGCTGGTTGCCATAGCTAGTTCTTTCTTGCAGTTGTTTTGAGTTATTGTTTGGCTTTAATTTTCCTGTAATTTAATTTGTTTTAAATTATTGTGGAAAATGTGGGGCATGATAGTTTTTGGTATGAGAGCTCCAACTTCACTAGGTCGCACTAGGTTAGTGCTACACTACGGTGTCTGTCTTGAGACTCCATAGGCTTTGCATGCATGGTAGAGTCTGCAACTGATTTTTCGCCATGGATTTTTGGTTGTTGCTTTGTCTGTGGTGCAGGTACTTTGCCTTTCTCCGGTAGGATGCCTCCTTGTGGTTGTAAGGGCAAGGTCTTTATCGAGGAGATCGAGTCCCGAGAGGACGCAGGCGGATGGAAGGCAGTTCGTGTAGAACTAAGGAGTTTGGCATACGGGATCTCTCACGCGTTCAGCAGGAGTAGTGCTAGTAAACCGTCGGGTGACTCGTGGCTAAACCAGTTCACGAAGCTTCGTCCTCCGTCGTTCAAGGGCAAGGTCAGTGCTGAGGAGAGCGAGGCTTGGTTGGAGAAGGTGGTGAAGATGTTGGAGAGCATGGCAGGCCCGAAAGAGCATTGGGTGCAGCTGGTGACCTACCTACTGGATGGTGAGGCAGATAGGTGGTGGAAGTCTGTGAGGCGGTTGAAGTTCCCGGACTCAGTCACTGTTAGCATCCAGTGGAAGGATTTCAAGGCGGCCTTCTATGACAAGTATTTTCCTGCTTATACGAAGGAGCAGCTTCACCGAGATTTTCGGAGTTTGGAGCAGGGCACGATGTCAATGCTCGAGTATGAGACTGAGTTCGCTCGGTTGGAACGCTTTGCCCCTGCCTATGGGTCTGAGGAGGAGCAAGCGCAAAGGTTTCTAGACGACTTGAACCCAAGGATACAGGTGAAGGTGATGGGCTGTAGGTACCAGACTGTGGAGGACATGGTTGGGATGGCTTACTGCTTCGAGGCGGAGCGTCAAAAGTTTCTGGAGAGTCGTCCCAGGGGGAAGGGTAAGTTTTCTTTTACCTCCCGGTTCTCTTTCTCCGATCCTCCAAGTGCCGGTAGTTCGGGTAGCCCTAAGAAGAAGCAAGAGGTGAGGTCTAGTGTTTCCTCTGCGGGCTGGCGGAGTTTTGCTGGGAGTAGCGAAGCTGGCCTCAGTCAGACAGGATCCAGTGCTCCCGGTGGGAACTAGTGCTTCAACTATGATCAGGTGGGCCACATCGTTGCATATTGTCCCCAACCTATGCAAACCTCAGCTCCTATGGTGTGCTATAATTGTGGAAAGGCAGGACACGTTTAGAGATCTTGTTCGGAACCACGCCACAACAGCCAACTAGGGGACATGTGTTCACCATTGCAGCTCCAGGCGTTGGGTCTTTGGGAGATGTTGTTGAGGGTAAGGATGAATAGTTGGTTCTGTAACCCTCTGAGATATGTTGTAATTCCTTTGTAATCTAGACATCTGCCTGATTGTATGGATGTGTGGTATTGTTTTGTTTGGCAATCAGGTTCTTTTATTGTGGCTGGCCAGATGGCCAAAGTGTTGTTTGACACAAGGGGTTCTTTTTCCTTTATCTCTGAGTCTTTCGCAGCGGAGTTGGGAGAGAGACCAGCTAGAATGGCCTTTCATCTTAGCATGGTGACACCACTGGGGGAGTATAGTTTGGCATGGAGGTATCTGCGGTCTATCTACTTGACGCTGAATGGCAGAGAGTTCGACGCCAGCCTGATCGTGTTGGACATGCAGGAGTACGATGTGATACTCAGCATGGATTGGTTGGCGCAGCAGTCCGCTTTGATCGACTGTGCTCGGAGGAGAGTTTTTTTGGGTTTCTTGAGGATGTGTCTTTCATTGTGCAAGGTGGGTGTCAAGGTGAGCCTAAGCTTGTCATTTCAGCTATGAAGGCTTATAAGTCTTTGGTCAAGGGTTGCGTGGGGTATCTAGCCAGTATAGTTACCTCCACTTCTCTTGAGTTGGGTGTTCACGACATCTCTGTGGTGTGTGAATATCCTGATGTTTTCTCTGATGATTTACCTGATATGCCACCTCATAGGGAAGTAGGGTTCTCGATCGATCTAATCCCCGGTTCTGGTGTTGTGTCGAAGCCTCCCTATCGCATGACACCAATGGAATTGCAATAGCTCAAGACTCAGTTACAGGAGTTGCTGGACAAGGGGTTCATCAGGCCGAGTGTGTCTCCATGGGGAGTGCCTGTCTTGTTCGTCCGTAAGAAGGATGGTTCGCTCCGACTGTGTATAGATTATCGGATGTTGAACCAGATCACAGTGAAGAACAAGTATCCCCTGCCTTGCATTGATGACCTGTTCGACCAGTTGTAGTCTGCATCGGTATTCTCGAAGATTGATCTGAGGTCAGATATCACCAATTGAGGATACGAGACTCAGACATTCAAAAGACTACTTTCCAGACGCAGTACGGGCATTATGAGTTCACGGTCTTGCCTTTCGGCTTGACTAATGCACCAACTGCTTTTATGGATCTGATGAACAAGATTTTCAGCCCTTTTCTGGACCAGTTCGTTGTGGTTTTTGTTGATGACGTGCTGGTCTATTCTCCTGATGTTGAGACTCACGCCTTGCACCTGAGGGCGGTTTTGGATACTCTGAGGCATCATCAACTGTATGCCAAATTCTCCAAGTGCGAGTTCTGGCTGAGTGAAGTCATGTTCCTTGGCCATTTGATTTCTAGAGAAGGCATCAAAGTGGATCCTTCCAAAGTCGAGGCGGTGAGTAGTTGGGAGCAACCCAGGATTGTATCGGAGATTAGGAGTTTCTTGGGTTTGCCGGCTGTTATAAGAGGTTTATCAGGGATTTCTCCTCCATAGCCGCACCTTTGACAGAGTTGACCAGGAAGGAAGTTCCTTTTTGCTAGGATCAGAATTGTGAGGTGAGTTTCTAAGAGCTGAAGTCTCATCTGGTTTCTACCCTTGTGTTGACTCTGCCTTCTAGAAGTGGTGTCTTCATTATGTATAGTGATGCTAGTGGCATTGGGTTAGGGTGTGTTCTGATGCAGCATGGCAATGTCATCGCATATGCTTTGCGCCAGCTGAAGGATCACGAGAAGAACTACCCGACCCAAGATTTGGAGATGGCTACTGTAGTGTTCACTCTCAAGCTCTGGCGACACTATCTCTATGGAGAGCAGTTTGAGTTCTTCACCGATCATTAGAGCTTGAAGTATATCTTCACGTAGAGAGACCTCAACCTAAGGTAGTGTCGTTGGGTGGAGTATTTGAAGGACTATGATTTCAGCCTGTCCTACCATCCTGGCAAGGCCAACGTGGTCGCCGATGCCCTGAGTCGGCGTACGCACGTGATGGCAAACTTGATGGTCAAGGAGTGGACCATGTTGGAGGATCTGGTGAGTTGTAGGCCGAAACGGCAAGCTCGGGGAACGGTTGGTGCTTGGGTGGCCAACCTGTTTGTTCGCCCTAAGCTATTAGAGTTTATTGTCGCCTGTCAACAACTAGATCCATTCGTTCAGGCTATGTTTGAGAAGCTGGAGGTTGGTGGAGAGCCTCATTTCTCTATTGGGGCATATGGAGAGTTGAGGTACAATATATGACTGTATGTGTCCCAGCTTGAGGAGGTCAGGCAGAGGTTGCTGGATGAAGCACATTGGTCTAGGTACACTATTCACCTTGGTAGTACGAAGATGTATCGAGACTTGAAGCAGAACTTTTGGTAGCCTGACATGAAAAGAGATGTTGCTGACCATGTGGCGAGGTGTACTACCTGCCAGTTGGTCAAGGCAGAGCACTAGAGACCTGGAGGGACCTTGCAGCCGTTGGATGTTCCTGTGTGGAAGTGGGAGCACATCTCAATGGACTTCGTGACTAGTTTGCCGTAGACCCATAGGAAGAACGATACCGTGTGGGTGATCGTGGATCGGCTAACCAAGTCTACTCATTTCCTAGCCATTCGGGTGAAGCTTCCGATGCACCGTTTGGCAGATTTGTATGTCTCCGAGGTGGTGAGGCTGCATGGTGTTCCGGTGTCCATCGTGTCGGATAGAGACACAAGGTTCACCTCAAGGTTTTGGAGGACTCTGCAGAAGGCCTTTGGCACTGTGCTCAACTATAGCACAACTTTTCATCATCAATCGGATGGTCAGACAGAGAGGACTATCTAGGCGCTGGAGGATATGCTTAGAGCATGTGCCTTAGACTTTCGAGGGAGTTGGCAAGACCCTTTGCTGCTGATTGAGTTCGCCTATAATAATAGTTATCACTCGAGCATCGGGATGACGCCGTACAAAGCTTTGTACGGTAGGCCATGCAGATTGTCGGTTTGCTGGAGCGAGGTGAGCGAGCGTCAATTGATTGGTCCTGAGCTAGTGCAGCTGTATGTGGACAAGGTGGATTTGATCTGGAGCAGCCTGTTGGCTGCACAGAGTCGGTAGAAGAACTATGCCGATAGGAGGCAGAGACCGTTGGAGTTTCTGGTAGGAGATTATGTGTTCCTGAAGGTGTCGCTGACCAAGGGTGTCATGAGGTTCGGAAAGAAGGCAAGCTGAGTCCCCGCTATATTGGCCCGTACCAAATCACCTAGAGGATCGGTGATATCGCTTATTGGTTGGATCTACCACCAAAGATGTCGTCCGTGCATGACATGTTCCATGTCTCCATGTTGAGGAAGTGCTTGTCTGATGTTTCTCATGTGATCCCAGTTCAGCCAGAAGGGCTCCAGGAAGATCTGTCCTTTGTGGAGGATGCCGTTGAGATTATGGACTGCAAGGAGCAGGTGCTGCGGAATAAGGTGATTCCGTTGGTCTTGGTGCGATGGCGGCATCATGGAGCTGAGGAGGTCACATGGGAACGTGAGGAAGCCATTCTAGCCCAGTACCTGTATCTTTTCGCCTAATGATTTCAAGGGCGAAATCTTCTTTTAAGGGGGTTAGGATGTAACACCTGTAAAATTCATTTTGTAATTATTTACATTTTATGAATTTTATTCCTGGACGGGTGTTACTGTTTCGAGGCCCGTTGTGTGGTTTTGTGCTTTTGGACTTGGGCCTTGTGGGCCGGCTTCTGTTTACTTGTCCCTGTGCGTGGTTTGGCATTGTGCATTGCGGCACTGTGCGTGTAGGGCTTGAGTGTGGGTTCGTGTGGGGCCCGAGTGTGGGGTCCAAGTGGGGCCTGCGCTCGTGGGCCGTTGGTTGTGGCTGGTGGTTGGGGGGAGTGGCCGATGTGCTCATGCGGTGATTCGGTGGCTGAGACGTGTAGGTGAGCATGCTCCCAGCTACTGCGTGTGCAGGCTTTATAAGCCACACCGCACTCCTCTGCCGTTCGTCGTCATTTTCTCCATCTTTCTTCTTCTTTCCTCCCAACCTCAGGCGCGTTTCTTCTCTTCCCCACCCTCCTTTCCTTCTCTTCCTCCTCACTCCTCCTCCTCCACCCCCTTCTCTTTTTCCCCTTCTCCTTCCACCTGTCTCCCCTTTTTCCCTACATCACGTGCCAAGAGAGAGAGAGAGATTAAGAGAGAGAAACAGAGGGCTGCGGTGGCTCAGGTGGCGCGTGGAGCTTGGGTGGAGCATTCTTGGGGTTGTGATGATGCCGTGGTCACCGGGTTTCGTCGGAGTCTGTCGGAGATCGCCGGAGGCGTTTTCAGGTACGCACCTCCACCTCATGTAATAGAGAGCATGAAAATGGTAGAAATTGATAGGGTTGCATGAAATCTAGGTAAATTTACATTCCTAGAATTTATTGTGATTTTTATGAGAATTTATGGTGGATTTATGGATATTTATGGCGGTTGGTGCGTTTTGGGTCATTTTGATTCTCCCTCACACCTAAATCATGCATTGTCCTCAATGTATGCAATCAATGATATGATCATTGAAATATAATTAAAATTAGAACAATGGTACCTGATTCGGGATGAAGTGCTTCTACTGTTAAAAAAAAATGTTATGCACAATTTATACATATTCACAATTGAGGTGCATGAAAATCCATAACCTCGTCAAACTCTGGGACACAATTTTAATCTGGCCAAGAAGGTGGTCTGACATTTGTACTTCCTCTTTTAGCCTGTTCAAACCACCATTGGCTTTCTCTCAATCAGGCTTCATGAATTTCCCAAAAGAAATGGAATTAGATTGGATAAACCCATGTAATTTAATTGAATATGGAGTGATGGCTCAAGTTCACAATTGACTAGAGTTGAATGATATGGCTTGACACATAGTTCTAATGGTCCTATAGTAGATGGTAATGATGATGACTCAAGTGGAGCCATAAGAACAATAGGTTGAGGTTTTTTTCTCAATTGAATCACTCGAAAGGGAAACCTCTGTAATGAATTAGTCTACCTGGTCAGCTAGTTCATTAGTGGGCTCATCTACTTTGACTTGGGTTTCTACTTCATGCATTGTTTGGACAACACAGTGTTGATCGGGGGAGTTCAAATGTTGAGCACGGAAGTTCCATTCCTCTCTCACATTTATAACATGGATTAGTTGGCCAACCTACATTTCTAAACGATCTATGGCTTGAGTATTCATTAACACTTGATTGGTGGCCTGTGTACTTTCCTTCACTAACTCTTCTAGGCCTTTTTCTAGACTTGTTAACCTATTTTCATCTTCTTGTTGATAGTCTAGAGGAGATAAGGTTGAGTAGTATTGTGGGTCTGAATATGAATAAAGGTCAAAGTAATAAAGTTCTGAATATGTCGAAGCTCGTGGTCGCATTCCATTGTCGTGAGAGACAATGAGGTCCGAGGGCTAACAAGGGAGATAAAGAGAAACACGTTTGCATCCTAGATCTGTGTTTAACCTTTGTTGATGTTTATCCTTGTTCGTGCTTGCTTCCTCTATGGAGAATTGCATTGTTTACATTGTTTCTACTCGACTTTGTTCGATGAAACGATCATTATCAGCTTTGTAAACTTGGTATGCGTGTAGCATCTATAGATGGGAATTGCATACTACAATCACGGCTCACTACTGCAGGTCGCTGGATTCAAAGCAGCTAGTAGATCAAAGGACACAATCGCATGCCTTATTTAGTTCAATTGCCTACATAGTCACATAAGCAAGCGAATTAGTCAAGAAAGATCGATTCATCGAGCATATGATGTGTCTTATTTAATTACCGCAAGTGCACGACGTACTATGTAGTACGTGGCAAATACGGGTCGATCCTACAGAGAAAAGTGTTCAAGAACAACGATTTATTATCAATTATTGAGATGAAAAGTGAGAGATGATGATTCAAGACTGAATCTAAAAGGACAAGGAGCAACGGATTAAGTAAAACTAGAGTTTCGAATCCATTTATCTAGAATTAAGAATGTATGATCATGTTTATTCCTTCTCCCTTTATTTGATCTAAATAACTTGATTCAATGATTCTTATCCACACAAGAATAAATTATATGCTCAAATGTGCATCATAGCATATCAAGATTAGGCGTAAAAACACACAAACCAAATTAAATCAGATGATATATGATGGAATTGAGATTGTATACATAACCCTCAATTAAATCTTCCCTAAACATAGACTAAAAAGATGAAATCAATGTTAGTCTATCAAAGTTTATCGATTATATGAATGATCTATGTAATATATATCCAACCCACATATTCATTGCATGAAGCACAAAGAGAAAGAGAAGAAAACACGATCACATATCCCAATCTAAATAAACTTCATATCTACCCTAAGTCTAGAAGATTAGTCAAACATAATAACACAAAACATTAAAATAAAAGAAGGGGGAGAAGAAATAGAAGACATAATTAAATAAAATGCACTTTTATTGAAGGAACCTGAGATTACAGATGATCTTCCTCTTCTCCCAAAATACCAAAAAAACAGACTATAAAACCTAGATTTGATCTAAAGATCTATATAGAGGGTCCTTTTATAGGCTTACAAGGACTTATTTACATCGGAGACAAATCTGGATAAATAAAAACGATTTTTACATTTGATTACAAGATATTTTCCAACGCAAACCAACCATGTGCAAAGACCGAGTCAGAGCCACTATTTGGGCTCTTAGGGGGCACCCAACTGCCTATTGGCACCTCCCAGGTGCTAGGTCTTCCGAAACCATTTCCGACTTGGTCTCTCATTGATTAATTATGCTTTTCTATATATTTGGAATGCGGATAACTCGGATTTGATCTCGTCACGTATCTTTGAAATTTTTCATGCAAATATTTTCTTTTTTGGCACAATTATTCTTTTCCTTCTTATTTTCATAGATTCCTATAAAATTTGCACAAAACACCTCGAGTAATATTATTTATACACAAAATAAACAAATATGGGAATAAAATATGCATGAATTATGAGTTAATTAGCGTATAGGAGTGTCTAACATCTTTCCTAGGCTTAACAGGAGTCCTTACCTTTTCGTTGGCCTATAATGACCTATGTGTCGCATACATTCGATACAAAGCATTCATATACTTTTATTCACGTTGTTTTTACCATATTTTTCTTGCATGATTTTCTTCATCTTTCATATTTAATAGATTAGATGGTGACTCTGTTTTTCCTTAATTATCCTTTGTTATTTTACTTTTTCTTTGGTATTTTTGAAGAGTATCCTTTCTAAGATTCACCATCTCATGGTAGCCTTATTGGTTGTGTGTTTGACTTCCCTCTCTTCGCATAGGCTGACATGGTCATAGTTGCATAAGTTTGACACACTAACACTCTAACACACTAGTCCATACGTTGACAAATTAGTTTGTCTTCCACTTGTGAATGGGTCACACCCACTACTAAATCCGCTTTGACAACTGCCTAATGATATATTTTGATTGGTGCATGCATTTCGATGTCCATTTAGGCAGTTTTCTCCCATTGTCCTTTCAAATATATAAAGGAAATTAGGAAGGAGATGAAATAACACTCCTTCTTGGACGTATCTAACAGTGGGCCATGTTTTTTTATATTTTACCAAATCATGACCTTTTTATTCTCGTAGTATTTTTCATGTTTATCTCCTAAAATAACATAACTAAACACATCGCATATCCTGGTTCTCATTACATGGCTTAGTTATTCTCATTGTACATCGTAGTTATTTTCATAGCATTTCCTATAGCTTTCGTTGCTTATGAGCTTGATACGCTTGTAGACAAATCTGTCTCCTATTTGTAAATCAGTGTGACCTATTGCTAAATTTGCCTGACAAACAACTTCCAAATGACACTTTAGGATTGATTCATATGTCTCAGATTGCCTGTAGGTACAAACATACGCGTACGATGAAGATGATGGGATTTTACTTGCAGGTAGAGAAGAAAGAAAAGCACAGAGAAAGGAGAAGAGTGTAGAACAAATAAGGAACGTTTTGTTTCTCCATTACGCACGCAGGCGATTCACCAACATTTCGTTCCATTCCAAGGAATAAACCTGACCGATGTTTTCCTGAGTCCAGCACATGCGCCGTACAATAGAAAATGAATTAGATCCCGTTACCACGGAAGACTCTTTAATAAAGTACCATTTAGTTTCACATCTATATAACGAACCATGTCAAGTCCTACTCTATCAAACAAAAAATTTATTTCATACCTATTAAGCTTCTCCACAACGAAGTCCCATCACATCCCGTTCTCGCCTCCATGGCAGCAACAATCTCACGTCCAGCTTTCGGCTACCGCTCGTACGAAAGTTTCGAGCCCCAATTCCAATGGGTCCGGGAAGAAAGCAACCAAACTCTCCTTATTGATCTCCCAGGCAAGCATATGCATTCATTAGCTTCGTTCTTCTTCTTCTTTAGGAGTGCTGTTTGTTCTTCTTATGTACGTATGGTTCTTGTGTTAATAGGATTTAAGAAGGAGCATTTAAAGGTTCAACTGGATAGTTATGGCAACCTCAAGGTCAGCGGAGAGCGGCCTCTCTCCGGGAACAGGTGGAGCCAATTCCGCAAGGATTTCCGAGTCCCGGAGAACAGCAGCACGGATGAGATCCGAGCCAAGTTCGAGGACGGGCTCCTCTACGTGATAATACCGAAGGTAATCACGTCGACCAATATGCTCCCCGGGCCGGAGTCGCCCGTGAGACAACCGGAAGCCCCACGGAAGCAGAAGCCCGGAGCAGCTCGGCCGACGAAACCTTCTCCTAAAGAAGGTGACAAAGCCAAGATCAGCCACGCAGCTCCTAGTGCCGTTGGCAAGCCGGCAGCTCATGCCAAGCCGCCTACGGAGTCACTCGATGATCGTAAGGATGGCGGTCCGAAGTTGCAAGACAAAGAGGAGCAAAGCCATGGCCTCAAAGGCACTACAGAGAAGGTCACCCCTAGAAAGGAAAATATGCGACGTGATGAGCGCGACACTCCCACGAGGTCCGGGACTTCCCATGCCGTGAAGGAATTCCCCAAGCGCTTCAAGGACGGGTCTCAAGACCTTGGGTTGAGAATGGGTACGCGGAGGCAGCTTGTTGTGAACGTTGTGGTGGCAATGCTAGTGCTTGTGGTACTTGGGATGTATGTCACGCAGAGGTTCAGGAAATCACACGAACCATTTGAGGGGCACATGGGCATATAATTAAGGTTGGCTTCTAGAAACCATTTAGATCGATTGTTATCTACTCCATCACAGCTGTGAATTAAAAAATAAAAATAAAAAGAAAGGGCAACCGATTGCCAACAGTCATTGTAAGTGATATCCATTGTAAGCTAAGCTTGTCGTAACAAGCATATCTTGTGCTACACATAAATGTGGAGATGTCTGGATTTGTACATGATGGATCAGAAGAAGGGGGAAAAAGAACATAAGAGAGAAATTTGTGAAGTAATCGGTCAAACACCTTGTAATAATAAATCACGCAAAAAGTACATTTTTAGCTTCATTTTCTCGGAGATATTACATCAATGCAGATGTACAAACCTAGTCATGACAGGTACAAGAAGATCAAGTAACAAAAGGCAAAGTTTTTATATACACGAATTCTTACATGAATCAATCGTTGGATGATATCATGTAAATGAGAAATGACACCACAGACTCTATGGATCTTGCGCATTTGTGTCGTCGCATAAGAATTCTTGTAAAAATTAGTGATGGTTGCTGGTCTTAGAAGTCTTCTTCGGTCCTTCTGGTGGTTCCTTCCTTGCCATCTGGGGGATTTCTGGTCACTGCGTCCTGCTTCTTTCCCTGCGATATAGGGTTCCAACGGCTGTTGGGTTTCTTTCGGTGAAGGTCGATCATTGTGTTACCTTCTTGTGGTGACTGTTTCAGCTTCTCTGTTGTTTGGATGGTTCTTTCTTGCAACCCTCGTCTTGTGGAAGGATTGTGGTACAAACTTCTTTCCTTTTTGGTGGGTTCTGTTGGGCCGTCCTCCCATCTTCCCTGTTTTTATTTGGCCCAGCCCACGGTTTGTTTGGGTGAGCATTATGTGAAATAATGCTACAGGGTTTTGCAATACAGGGGACGTGCAGGCGAGAGAAGAAAAGTGGGACTTCTCAAGGGTTTCCCGTGGTGCGGAGGCGCCGCTGCTGCTGCTGCCGTCCTGCTGCTCCTGCTGTTGCTGCCGTCTCCTGCTGCTGCTGCCGTCCTGCTGCTGCTGCCGTGCTCGTCTACTGCAGCAGCCCGTGGAGGAGTGCAGCAGCCCGTGGTGGTGTCCTGCGCGTGGAGCAGCCGATTCCCGCGGAGGAACGTCCGGTGAACAGAGGTCTGCCGGCACGTGCTGATTCT
>JAMKQA010037421.1:0-11679 GCA_024699735.1 Posidonia australis | reverse complement strand
TGAAGAGCATGATGAAATGCATCTGATCATTACTATCTTATTAGAACATGATGATTAATGGGTTCATGCAAAAGATTCATGCATGGGACGAGTAAACCCAATAAAACTTGCTGAAATCATGATCATATTTAGAACATAATAAGAGAAGATTGCTCATGCAAATGACTACATCAGGAACATAGTAAAGAAGAGATGGCTCATGCAAGTAATGCAGTGCTTCCTAGAAACAAAATAAACATGCTATAATCAAAGCATAGATTATCATACAGGGTATCTTGCGAAAAGAACAAATAAATTAGAGCAAAATCCTCATGGTGATATAAAAAGAAACAGACCTATCATGGAGCTATTAACATGCTATCCCATTATAAAAGAACAAGAAGTTACTTGAAAGATAAAAGGGCCTACCATGTCTGAGGTGGATGTTCCTTCAAGGAAGAAAAGAAAGACCCAAGATAATAATCTCCCAGTTGCTTTGGAAGGGCTGAGAATACCTCTAGATGCAAGAGGAAAAACTCGAGTGCAAGTGGGTGTTTGCAGAATTCTGGAAAAGGCTCTCTGTCAAGATGATTCAGCCCCTTCAAATGATGTCCTATGGGGTCTATTTATAGGGATTTCAAGGGTAACCCATGGAGAATGCAGGGAGCCTCGTAGACGAAAAGCCTGGAAGATTCCATGGCATATTCGTTGTTGGAGGTAACAGCCATGGGAGGTGGAAAGCCAGCGGCCCGTAGCCTGAGAAATGGCTGGGCGCCTGATATGTGCGTCAGGTATGTGCGCCTGGCATGTGCGCCTGGCATGTGCGCCTGCTAGGTGTGCTAGGTGAATGTGCTAGCGAGGTGTGCCAGGTAGATGTGCTAGCTAGGTGTGCTAGGTAGATGTGCTAGCTATGTGTGCCAAGGAGGTGTGCTAGCTAGGTGTGCTAGGTAGATGTGCTAGCTATGTGTGTCAAGGAGGTGTGCTAGCTAGGTGTGTCAGGTAAGTGTGCTAGTTAAGTGCACCTTCCTACCTATCTGGATTCCTAAGTGGGCTGCGGGCTTGCTATGGGTTTAGAGTTGGTTCAAGGGTTAGCCACATCCAAAGCAACAACTGAAAAGCTCATCCATGGGTCACCTCAAAATCAGGGTGTCTACAACGCCCTTGGGCAATGAAATCCAAATCAAATCAAAAATCTGAAATACAAGATTAAAGAAAGTCAAATCAGATATAAGATAAGAAACTCTGAAGACAAAGTGAAGAGAGAAATTCATGAAGGAAAGGCATGAGATGCTAGCTCGCTAAATAGGGATACAAATGTGAGGAGAAAGGATATGAAATGCATGGATAAGTGCCTAAATGCGTAAATACTCTATAGAATGGCTTAGACATGAACTATGCAAGACTGAGAGCAAAAATTGGGACGTATGCCCATGAATTGGAGGCATAGGGGTAGTTCGGTCATATCCCTGGTTGGTTATGATAAATGCTTTCATGGAAGGGATGCATGACCTAAGCTAGGTCAAAATGTGTGCCAAATGTCTAGAATATGTTATTTGCAAGAAACATGGAGGAGAAAAATCAACAAAATGATGTAAACACAACAAAGGACAAACATAAGGGTCAAAATGCAAAACTCACAAAAGGAGTGAGAATCTGGATCAAAAACATATTCATGACCCCTATTCTAGCATGCAAATGATGGGTCCAATGTCAATGTGGCACTAGGATGTAAAAATTGCACTTGGATAATTTACTAAAAAGTCAGGGTCTAAAGTGTAAAATTCACACGTAAGTGCAAATGTGACCAAAATGTGAAGCTAAGGATCAAATCTCAGTGGAATCAATGATTAAATGCAAAATATGAGATGGAATGAGTGAAAAATGTCCCAAAATATGCAAGAAAACATTTAAAGCCCTAAATGATGGATTTAGAAATAATCTAAGGGCCTATTGCAAGTTGTATGTGCTCAAGAATGGTTTAATGTGAATCTAGAGACTTTTACGCAAAATATCAAGGGCTGATTGTAATAAAAATTGGGATTTTATATTGATCAGTGCAATTATGAAGTTTCCTAACATTTGGGATGCAAAATGCACAAAGAGAACTCATTTTTTAAAGTTCTGGGGACTTAATGCAAAAGATCAGGACCAAAGTGCAAAGAAAATTTCATTTTTATAATAGTTAGTGTGATTTTTACATCTTTTAGGGCTCAGATTGCAAATTTCCTAGAGAAAAATCATTTTAAAAGATTCTAGGGGCTAAATGCAAATGTTCAGGACTTAAATGTGATAAAACTCAATTTTAATGATTATTAGTGTGATTTTTAAAATATTCAGGGGCTAGAATGCAAATTTCATAGAGAAAACTTGTTTTAAAAAGAATCAGAGGCTAAATGCAAATGTTCAGGACTTAAATGTGATAAAAACTCAATTTTGATGATGATTAGTGTAATTTTAGAATCTTCAGGGTTCATAATGCAAATTTCACAGAGAAAACTTATTTTAAAGAACCACAGGGGATAAATGCAAATGTTTTGGACCTAAATGTAAAGAAATCAAGTTCAGGGACCTAGAAGTGATAAAAAAACATGCATTAATGTGTTATGAATTAAAAAATAAACCTTCAAGGGGTCACATGCAAAATCCACAGATAAAATAAAAGAAACAAATGAATTTTAAAACTACAGGGACTAAAATGTAAATGTTTGGACCCATATGCAATAAAAAAGGATGTAAATGTAATAAACTGAGGACTTAAAAGAAATAAACCTAAACTAAAGGGCCTGGGCCCAAAACATGTTCATTCAAAGAACACCGGAGGATCGTTAGTGTTCTCCCTCCGACGATCTCTCCGGCGAGGCTCCGGCTAGGCTACAGAAGTGGACGGGGCTGCACAGCTACTATCCTCTCCAGGTGGTGGGGCAAGGCTAGGGAGGCCTCAGGCCTCCCCCCACCTCGCTCTTCGGTGAGGTGCTCTGAACGATGACCGAGAAGATGACGACGCGACGCGGTGGTGCTCTGGGGGTTGGAATGACATAGAGAGAGCGGGGAAAGCTCCGGGGAGCCACGGCGAGGCTTCGAAGTGCAGCGGCAAGCTCTGAGGTGGTTTGAAGCGTTCCTCCCACCTTGACTCCGGTGACGACGGTAGCGGCGATTCGTCAGGTAGTTGTGGAGGTTGGGGCGGTGGCGGAGTGGCATGGAGGCGCTCGTGGTGACGCGGAGATGCTTCTGTAGGAGGTGGATCGGTGCTAGAGCGTTTGGAGTACTCGGACGTGCTCTCGATGGCGAGCGGTGATCGACAGCGTTAGTGATGGAGCAACGGCGACGGTAGGGGGCTCCTGGTCTGCGAGAGGCCTAGGGAGGCTAGAATGGAGAGGAGAAAAAATGAGGAGATGGGAGAGGCTTACAGAAGCCTCACCTGGGGTCAGTAGGCTTAGAGCCTGGTCGGTGGAGGTGAACCCACCACCGGAAGCGAAGATGACGGTGCAAGAGGAGCATTGCTCCGCCGTGGCGCGTTCCAGAGGCCTAGCGGGATCTAAGGGGCACACTATGAATTGAAGAAGACGAGAGGAAGAGTAACCTGATGCACGAGATGTCCTCCCCGGCGATCATTAGTGGCAGCGGTGGCATTTCCGGCGATGCTTTAGTGGCTCTGGTTTGCAAACAAATGGCTGGTGGCTTGGGAAAATAGGATTGGATGCTCTCGTGGGTTGGCTGTTGAGGGTGAAGGACTTTGGAGGCTAGAAGCTTGCGGGTGGAAGGTTTGAAAGTCTTCCTCCTCTTTTCTCGTCGACGGTAGGGGGTTTTATACTCCGGTGAGGCCTCTAGAGCCATGGATCCTCTTATTCAACCCCTGGGCACCGTGGGATCACACGCGTGGGTCAGAGGAAGTTAGCCAATGATCCTGGAGGCTGTGATTTGCTCCGAGGCTAGCGAGATTGCTCGTTGGAGTTGTCGCTGGAAAACTACGGTCGTCAGAATTGTTTTTGACTTTTATAGGGTTTGAAATTGCATTTTTGAATTACACAGTATTGGGCTTAATGGGCTTTGGGTTTTGGATTTTTGTTTTGGTTTTTCTTTTGATTTTTATTTTGGGATTTTTAGGGTTTTCTAGGGTTTTAATTTTAGGTTTTTAATTAGATTTTGTGGGTTTAATTTAATTTCTTAATTTTGTGATTTAGGGTCTAATTAGGGTTTTAATTATTTTATGTGTTTTTGTTTAGGTACTTTTTAGGGTTTCGATTTTAAGTTTTTAAATTAGGGTTTTGAATCTTAATTTAGGCTTTCTATTTATGTTTTATGATTTTAATTAATTTTGCGTTTAGGGTTTAATTAGGGTTTTGATTACTTTACGGTTTTTTTATTTTATTTTTATGATTTTAATCATGTTAGATTTGGGGTTTTGGATTTCAATTTGGAATTTGGGCTTAATTAGGTTTTATGTTTTTAATTTAGGGTTTTTGTGTTTTAATTAGGTTTTGGATCGATTTAAGGATTTTAATTGGATTTTACTTAATTAGGGGTCTTATTTGATTAATTAGGGTTTTATTGGATTTTAAGTGGATTTAATTGGATTTTATTTAATTAGGGTTTTTATTTGGTTAATTGGGGTTTTGATTTGATTTTAAGTTGGTTCAAGATTTTACTCAATTATCGTTTTTAGTTGATTTTCTATTGGATTTTAAGTGGATTTAGTTGGTAGTTTATTTATTTAGGGTTTTTCATTGGATTAATTGGATTTTAAGTGTGTTTTAAATGGATTTAAGTGTATTTTATTTGGTTTTAATTTTGATTAAGTCAAGATGGGTTAGTGTGGACCTGATTGGGCTTGTGTAGGCTAGGGTTTTGGTGGTCGCAACCAGAGCATCATATGGAGGAGCTTGCTGCCAAGTGACTTCAAAATTGGGGTGTCTACAGATGCCCCTCCCTGAGCGAGGTCGAGGGAATCGAGACCGCTGTTCAGGGTTGACAAGACAATCCACTTGAGTCCATGGGAGAGTGGTATTTGCTGTGGGGCCATGAGCCACTTATTCGGTGGATGCACCGAAAAATCATGACTCGTGGCCCATGCATGATGTTGATGCAAAGGATGACCCTAATGTTGTGTAATGCATGAGGGTGATGCTGAAAATGAGTGGGTAGCTCAGCTCTTAAAGGGGAGCGTGAGGGATTTCCCGACTCGTGCCGAGGTGTGCCCGAGCAAGTCTGTCAAACTCATTGGTTGGGGCAAAATTGGCGAATGGGAGGATACATGGCAAGATGCTGGACTTGCCGGTAGAGGGATAGATTGATGACAGATGTCAACCGGATAGTATGGGGGTATCAGCCCGCTCCTGACAATATGACGGTTGTCAACCGGATAGTTCGGGGTATCAACCCAAGAAAAGGGGCATTGGATAAGACTATCCAACTTGCAAGCTAAAGGACAAGGCATGGTAAGTTGACGGACCTACCGACCGGATAGTTCGGGTTATCAACCCGATAATGAGTTGAAGGACTCATTGCCGAATAGTTAGGGCTATCAGCCCGATGTTCAGTTGATAGACTCATCACTGGATAGTTAGGGCTATCAGCCCGCTTGAGTTGATGGACTCATTGCCGGATAGTTAGGGCTATCAAGATTTGTCCATCTGGGGTGAACCTAGGATGACATCATCTAGACCTCGCTTGGTCTAGGAAAGGATGGAAATGGCGCTTGTTTGCTTTGAACAAGTCCCAGCAGGGCAGTTAGTATTCTACCTTACCTGGTACTAAAACCTGGGATGGCTTCGTTTGTCAAGGTTAGGACAACTAAACGATATCCCTGACTGTTAACTAGGTGGGCCCCAGCGCCATGTCGGCAAGGAAAGAGGGGAGCAGTCTGAAACAATTGGGCACATGTTACAGCAATGACAATTCTCTATCAATCACAATCATTCAAACAAGACGAAGACTGCTAAATAAAGCTAACATGCTCATTGCCTGAGCGCACAAGGTTATCTGCCTAATGACGGGTTGACGGACTCGTCGCCGGATAGTTAGGGTGATCAGCCCTGTGATGAGTTGACCGACTCATCACCGGATAATTGAGGTTATCAGCCCTGTGATGAGTTGATGGACTCATCACTAGATAGTCGGGGTTATCAGCCCAAGGATAAGGGGTTGGCTCTCAGATACAAGAAAACGACAACTCGTATCACCTCCGGACTTAATGGAGTTATGAGAAAAGGGACAAAGGCTGTTCCTGGAGGACCAGGAACTAGCAACTCGGATCTCCTCCGGACTTAAAGGAGCCACGAGGAAAGGGATAAAGAGCTGTTCTTGAAGGCTAAAAATCTGCAACTCGAATCTCCTCCGGACTTAAAGGAGACACGAGAAAAGGGATAAAGGTTGTTCCTGAGGGGCCAAAAAACAGCAACTCGGATCTCCTCCGGACTTAATGGAGATAGGAGAAAAGGGATAAAGGCTATTCCTAGGGGGCCAGGAATCAGCAACTCGGATCTCCTCCAAACTTAAAGGAAATACGAGAAAGATGCATAAAGGGTTGTTCCTGGAGGTCGAGAATCAGCAACTCAGGGACTCCTCCAAACTTAAAGAAGTCACAAGAAAAGGACAAAAGTTGTTCCTGGAAGCTAGAAATCAGCGACTCGGGACTCCTTCGGACTTAAAAGAGTCACAAGAAAAGAGATAAAGGACTGTTCCTAGAGGCTAGGAATCAGCAATTCGGGACTCCTACGAACTTAAAGGAGTCGTGAGAACGGGACAAAAGCTTTTCCTGGGTGGACCTGAATCTGCGACTCGAATCTCCTCCGGACTTAAAGGAGACACAAGAAAAGGGACAAAAGCTGTTCCTAGAGGCCAGGAATCAGCGACTCGGATCTCCTCCAGACTTAAAGGAGACACGAAGAAAAGGAATAAAGGCTATTCTTGGAGGCTAGGAATCAGCGACTCGGCACTCCTTCGGACTTAAAGGAGTCACGAGAAAAGGGATAAAGGGTTGTTTCTGGATGCTTGGAATCAACGACTCAGATCTCCTCTAGACTTAAAGGAGTCACGAAAAAAGGGATAAGGAGCTGTTCTTGGAGGCTAGGAATCAGCGACTTGGGACTCCTCTGGACTTATAGGAGTCACAAGAAAGGGACAAAAGGGCTATTCCTCAAGGCTGGGAATCAGCAACCCGGTTCTCCTCCGGACTTAAAGGAGATACGAGAAAAGGGATAAAGAGCTGTTCCTAGAGGCCAGGAATCAACGACTCGGATCTCATCTGGACTTAAAGGAGTCACGAGAAAGAGGATAAAGGGCTGTTCTTGGAGGCCAGGAATCTGCAACTCGAGACTCCTTCGAACTTAAAGGAGTCGCGAGAAAGGGACAAATCACAAAAGCTATTCCTGGGGGGACCAGGAATCAGTGACTCAGGACTCCTTCGGACTTAATGGAGTCATGAGAAAAGGGATAAAGGGTTGTTCCTGGAGGCTAGGAATCAGCGGCTCGGATCTCCTTTGGACTTAAAGGAGTCGCGAGAAAAGGATAAAAGCTTTTCCTGGATGCTAGGAATCTATGACTCGGATCTGCTCTGGACTTAGAGGAGTCACGAGAAAAGGGGCAAAGGGTTGTTCCTAGAGGCTAGGAATCAACGACTTTGAACTCCTCCGGACTTAAAGGAGTTGCGAGAAAGGGACAAAAGCTATTCCTGCAGGCCAGGAATTAGCAACTCGAATCTCCTTCGGACTTAAAGGAGATACGAGAAAATGGATAAAGAGCTACTCTTAGTGGCCAAGAATCAGCAACTCGGGACTCCTCATGACATAAAGGAGTCACGAGAAAGGGACAAAAGGGCTATTCCTGGAGGCCAGGAATCAGCGACTCGAATCTCCTCTGGACTTAAAGGAGATACGAAAAAAGGGATTAAGAGCTGTTCTTGGAGGTCAGGAATCAGCGACTCGGGGCTCCTATGGACTTAAAGAAGCCGTGAGAAAGGGACAAAATGGCTATTCCTAGAGGCCAGGAATCAGCGACTCGGATCTCCTTCGGACTTAAAGGAGTTACGAGTAAAGGGATAATGAGCTGTTCCTGGAGGCCAGAAATCAGTGACTCGAAACTCCTCTGGACCTAAAGGAGTTGCGAGAAGAAGGGACAACGGTCTGTTCCTGGGGGACTAGGAATCAACAGCTCAAATCTCCTCCGTACATAAATGAGACACGAGAAAAGGAATAAAGAGCTATTCTTTGAGGCCAGGAATCAGCGACTCGGATCTCCTCCGGACTTAAAGGAGACACGAGAAAAGGATAAAAGCTATGTGCAACTTGCTTGCTAGCTTGGAAATTTGTTCTTGTCTGTAGCTCGCTTGTTTCGCTGTGTGACTGCTCTATTTGTTCACTTGATAGCTGATCTGGATAAACTGTTGCTTGGATTCTGCACTGATGCGAGGAGCTTGGCTAGAAGGGTTTCACGAGGGCATTGTTTCCTCCTCAAAGAAGACAGACTTGTTGGATGTTTCTGACATCTCTCTAGGTTCACTGTTGTGTCACTAGCTGACTTCTTGGTGGTCTGACTTTCGCACTAGACTGCTGACTGTGCTCTCTCTTGTTGATTAGGGAAGTACAGATATTCTGACTTTGCTCTGATTTTAGAGGCTCATGGCTATTATTGTCCTCATTTCTGCGCTCGAGCTAAGGAGGAGATGACATGTTCTAGACGAAGGTACTGTCCCAAGAAGGGTCAACTAACAGGACAGCTGACATGCCCCTGGTTGACGGGGAAGGCTATCGCCACAAAGGCAACTGACATGCGGTATCCTCAACCAGGTCCTTGGACAAGGAGCAGCTGACATGCCTCTGGTTTGGGACCTAGCGGGACCTTGCAAGGTGGATAAGTGATAATGCATGCAAGCATGATGGCGTTATGTTGTGTCATCCCTCAGAATGAATTTGGAACGCTAACCATGCCTGCTAAGAGAAGAGAAGAAGACCTCGGTTCACAAGACACTACCCGGACTTCTAGGCTGTTGGTGGCTCTCTAGGATGGACTATTCAGTAGGTTAGGCTCCGTGCCAAACTCTTGGGGACTTAGACCTACGTTTTTGGCTTTTGACTTATTTCTTTTCTCCCTTTTAGGCTTGTAGGCTCGCTCTAACCCTCGCTTGGGGGTAATGGACATCTGAATTTCGAGGGGGCTGTTGGGATTTTATGCAAGGGGTGGCTAGTCCCTTGGGCTGCTTGGATATTTGGGATTTTTGCTTCGACTCCTCCCCAAGGTAAGTGGTAGGGATAGAGTTGGCCTACTTGCTCTCTCTATTAGGGCTGGCTTCTGTCTTCGACTTTTGTCTTCTTATTTCTTTTATGCCCTTGTAGATACGTTTATTTTTCTATTTTGGCTCACACTCATGCTTGCTCCTAACATTTTATCTCCCTCTGGAGGTGTAAGTCCCTATGAGAGTTTGGACATTTGCCTAACCACGTTTGGGTGGTGGCTCCCTCGCTCAGTAAGATGTCTGGGTAGTGACCACTAAAGGGGAATAAGCCCTTCTCAAGCAGGCTAGCTATTCTGATCCTCGTCATCGGGATGTGATGCTGATGCTTTATGCATAGATGGATGCAGTTATTGATGCCTTTAAGTTATTGATGCGCATGAAAATAAAAAGGCAAATGCTATGGATTAAATACACTTGGATCACTGTTTATTTTAGGAATATGCATGCATGATGGAGTAGTGGATGATGCACGGTGCACAAAAGGATACTTTACAAGGTGAGGATACACGCCTTCCATTCATTGGTAGTTTCTTTGGATAACATGTGTAGCCTGGCTCAGGTAGCTCAACGCTGTCCATGTCTTCGAGGATTGTTGCACCTCCGAGATAGACTTGCTTGATAATGTAGCTACCATGCGGGGTTAGGTTGGAATTCATCTTGACCGTCTTGGAGATGTATGGCCCACATAACTGGATCGCCTGATGTAAATTTTGGCCCCTATGGATCATTGTCATGAGGCTAGAATTCAAGTGTCTCGCCATCTTCCATGTCATCATCCTCTTCTTCATAAGCGATGAGCTTTGATAGGATTTCTTCTTTTAAGATTGGATTGGCGACGTCGAAGGAGAGAATGTACTATGACTTCTATGCCTGATGGTTCCTTATTGTGGTCAAGCTGACTTTGATGAATGACCTTTGGCTCTTCGACCGTGAGGTTTGCTAACTGACTAGGTTGATTTGTTACTTTGGCCTCTGGTGCTTTTTGATTTTCTCTTTGTAGTATGTACAAAGGAGTGATACTTGTTGGTGACTATCCTGCTGCTGGCTGATGGGAATGATGCCGCCCGGCTTTCCTCTTGAGCTTAACTCAAGGTCCTTTCCTTTGACCGATAACTGCTCTTAAGGTGGTAGTTCTAGGTCACTGACTTGCTCATTGACTGAATTGCTCTGCCTTTAGCTTATCTTGATTGTGAGACCGATGTAACTGTTGTCCAAGGCTTGGCGGGATTGCTCTTATGGCTCTGTTGGCACGACAACTTGTAGGGCTATCATTGCGAGGATCGCTGTTGGAGTGGTGACTGATGTTGTCGAAGTGATTTTCGAAGACTAGGGCTGTGGTTGCACCATCTGACGTTGGCTCTTTTCAACAGTAGCCTAACTCTGATTGGGATCAAGTATCCCTACACTGACAAAGTTAGTGAGGTTCGATGGAATACAAATCTGATTGTACCTCCTAGTGTGCGCCTATCCGTCTTCGTGCAGCTATCGCTCGTAGCTTGATCCCTCGAGCTCTCGCTTTTCTTCCGCTTGGATGGGCTCGGAGATTCCTTGGCCATGTCGCCCGAGTGGTGCTCCTTTCTTGTATCCCCATTTGCGACATACCTTTTCGATCATCCGAGGGGATTGCCACGAACGGTCAGGTAACTGACACGCTCGAGAGCCGGAATGTAATTGACAGGCTCGAAACGGTTGGCCCAGAACATGACGTCGGACGGTTTAGGATCGAAGTGGACGGTCTGGAGGGAGACAGCGGAGACCGACTTGACATTTTCTTTGTCAAGATCTTCCACTATGACAACAACTGCGTCGTTGTCGCAGCGGAGCTTAACCATGCGGTGGAGGGTCGAGAGGATCACCTGATGCTTGTGCGACCAAGGGTGCCCAAACGGAAGATTGAAAGAGGGCTCTAGATCCACAATATAGAATTCGACATCAAAGACTACAGGCCCTATGGTGAGAGGAATAACTAGCATCCCAAGCACGTCGTGATGTGTGTTATCATAATCTGTCATTCCCTTCGTAGCTGGTATGATATCCTCGGCTTTGAATCCGATTTTGTTTGCTATATGCAAATGATAGACATTAAAGTTTGCATCATTATCCACCAGAGTGAGGGGAATTCAGAAGCTTTGTGTAGACACCCCGATTTTGAGGTGACCCAGGAATGAGTGTCCCTATGTTGCTTTGGATGCGATCAGCCCTTAAACCGAGCCCCAAACCCATTAGCCAGAGCCCAAATCAGACATCTGTGAGCAGGGATGGTGCACCAAGATGGTGCACCAAGATGGCGCACCAAGGTGGCACACCAAGTTGGCGCACCAAGCTGGCACACCAAGCAGGCGCCCAGCTCTGGCTGTTGACCTTCCACCTTCCAGGCTGTTACTCTTGCAAACGAATGTGCCAACGAATATTCGAGGCTTTTCGCTTGCAAGACCCCTTTGTAACCTTCCTAGACAACACTATAAAAAGGC
>JAMKQA010037420.1:0-14490 GCA_024699735.1 Posidonia australis | reverse complement strand
AAGGATGAAAAATCACTCGAAATATTTAGATCCTTGATCTATTTCTGCAATATCTTTGCATCGACACTTGACCCGATATATGAGTGATACTTCTGAGCATTAGGACACACCCCTGCACACCCTACACCCTTATTTAGCATAAGACACCACACACATTTAGCATGGCATGGCATATCGCCCTCGGGCATACAGAAAAGGCTGAGAAGCCGACATTTCATAAGCAAATGAGAAACCTATAGAAGACCGATTTATCGGGCGCACGAGGGTGCCTAATACCTTCCTCGTGCGTAACAGGGATCCTTACCCATTTTTCTGGTTTATGATTTACTCTTCCATTGCATGATTTGCATGTTTTTATGGTTTTCCTTGTCTTCCATTTTAATAGACTAGGTGGCGACTCCTGCATTTGCCTTTTTATTTTCATTTGATTTTTGCCTTGACTTTGCTGACCCTGGTGTATTTTGGCCTTTCGCGCCAAGGGCATCGAGGCTATCGCTGGCATGGTTAGAGGAACTGGCGACTCCGCTGGGGATAACCAGATCCCGGCTTTGTTTTGGTTTCTCCTTTGCTTCGGCTTCTCTCCTTGCTTGCCTTTTCCATGCCTTGCATTGTTTATCCTTTTAAGTGGTGTCTTTTTGCATGCATGCCTTTGTAATGTTGTTCTTTCCTTTTACACACTTTTGCTATGCCATCACTATTGCACATGTTTTGCACCTACTCTTGCATGATAATTCATGGCTAAATTGCATGTTTATTTCCATTCTTGTATATGCCATGCATAGGAAAGTAGTGACATGTTTGCTCTCCCCATTTGGTTAATGAAAACATAAAAAAACCAAAATCAATAAATCATAAGGCAAACTAGTGACAAATTGCAAATTTCCCCCACGGTCCAATAAGTTTGCAAGTAAAAAAAAACTCAAAGCATACTTTGCATATATCATATAGGGAATGCATCTTCTCCTCTCCTAGGTTCGCCTATACAGTCTGCGAAGGACATTTTTCGGTGGTTCATCCTATGGCTTTGGCGTGGGATGAAAAATTGGGTTTGTCCCCCCGTGTCCGGGGTCGTGTCGGTGTAGTAGAGGGTACAACCTACTGCTTTGGCAAAGGATGAGGCCCTGAAAGCACCACCCTTTCACTGCCTAGGCTATGGCCAGGATTTAGAACGGGGACCTTACTTTTTCTAAACTCGAGTCAGATACCTATTCACCCCTATGTGAACCCAGAGTAGACAGCTTAATAGGACATCCCTAGATTTTGAAAGAGTGCATACTAGGGGCATTCATTTGCATCTCATACCACCATAATCATTGCATCTTTTCTAACTTGTTTGTTTTTGTGCATATGTTTTTTTGATCTGTGAGTTTCCTTAGCTTGAGCTCAAGATCTTTCCTTTCGCGAACTCTATTTGCGACCTTATTCACGACCGTGTCTCCCAAGTTATTCGTCACTTTTGACGATAGCTTGTCCTAGGATTCGTCCTGTTCTTCCCAACCGCAGTCCGATCCTGACTCGCTCGTGATCCACGATGGCCCAACATGCCAGCGAGTCCCTTTCCCCTACTGTCTAGGTGGAAATCCTCGCCTCGGGACACTCTTCCTGTGTGTCTATTCCAGTCATCACTGTTGCCTCCAATTTTGCCTTAGCTTTTGGAGGACCTCCACCACCTCAATTCTGTGTCCCTGTTGCAACCCCGCCTTCGGGACCACCTATCTTGTCTTCTCCTACTGTTGGGGCCACAAAAGTTGAGTCTATCTCTCCCCAAGGCTATGTGTTTACTAACCCTCCTCCCACTGCGACTGTCTCTGTAGTAGCCACCCCGTAGTTCAGATAACTAGGATCTCAGCCTCTTGTTTCCTCCCCTGTCTTGCCTCTATCCTTCGCAGCCACCAGCGACGATCCCGTCATCGCGCAACTGTAACAAATGTCGGCCCTTGCTCAACAGTTGTAGGGATTTGCATTGGCGCTCCAGCCCTTCTTAGCTTTGTCCTTCCCGGCTCCCGAGTTGCCTGCGCAACCGGCTTTAGGACCACAGTTTGCACCCACTAAACTCCCCCCATAGCCATCGCCATCCCTTGTTTCTCCGACAATAGGGGTGTCGACATTACCCTTTGTTACACCAACACAGCACCCATCACAGCATGCATCCCTCCTATCTGGTGGCCAGCCCCCTAGGCCGGCGAGAGCACTACCATCCGTGAGCATTGTACCAGAGACCATCCCGGTCCAACAACTCTTGCTCCCACACTCTGCACCACTTATTGCACCACCCTCTACATTATCATCCCCTTTTTACCACAAACACGGTTCATCCTTTTTCCCCCAGCACACTGCACCCATGCACGTGTACACTGGCCATCATGCCATAGCACTAGACGGCGGAATGGTGGATCCAGAGGAGCCCTTAGGGGTGACCCATACAGTGTACGCGGCACCCGCCTCTGCTGTGCAATCAACAGCTGCAGTAGCTCCGGATGCTCTCCTCGTGAGAGTAAACGACCTAGAGCGCACTCTCCGACAAGTGCATGGTGGGGACCGCCAGTCCTACCAATTCTGGGACCTCTGTTATTTCCCAGAGGCGACTCTCCCCCCGAATTTTCATATTCTGGAATTTGAAAAATACAATTTTAGGGGCTGCCCAATTGCCCACCTTAAAGCCTATTGCGGAGACCTCGCCCAGCTTTAAGCTGCCGAAAGGTTGTTAATCCGCCTGTTCCAAAAGATTCTTACAGCGCCCACGTTGAAGTGGTTCACTTCCCTCAACATGGCCACCATCAGGACTTGGGACGACCATACACAGGCGTTCCTGGAACAATATTCCTTCAACCTCGACTTAGTCCCCAAGCGGGAGGACTTAGAAGTTCTCAAGCAGAGACACCAAGAGACGTTTGAGGAGTATCTTGGACGTTGGCACTCCTTAGCTTCACAAGTCAAAGATAGTGCCTCCGATGAGGAGTCTATCGAGATTATAATCTGAGGAGCACAGCCAGCGGTCGGGGCTCTGTTTAGCATCCAACCAGTCACCACCTTCTCGGCACTACTTCGGGCGGGCGCCCGTGTTGAGAGTTCACTATGCGACGGCAGTTTTCCAGCACTCTCTGCATTTGCCAAGTAGGCCACTACCTCACATAGTGGCCCTAGTAGTAGCAACAACAACAACAACACCAACCCACCCAAGAGGCGGGATCCCACCAAAAATATTGTTTCTTATATCAGATCCCTTGCTGCTCTGGCAAATGTCTGCCCGCCCCTGCAACACCAAGTGGTTTATGCACCCACGCCTACACTTAGAGCACAGCATGCATCACACACTACCCCCACTGCCACACCAGTATACCCTAACCCACCGGCTAGGACGCGCCCACCGTTGGCACATCCACAGCCGAAGCGACAACGCCGTGACGGGCGCCACTATACCCCTTTAGTGGAGCCTTTGAGCAAGGTATTTCCCAAAGTCGCATCCTTGCTGAGGCTGCCTGAGATGCGCCCTCCACCTAATCCACTGCCAGCCTGGTACAACGTCAATGCGTTTTGCGATTTTCATCGGGTGGCTGGCCACTAGACGGATAATTGTTTGACGCTAAGGGACATTGTCCAGGATTTGATTGACCAGAAGGTCATTGTGATTAATACCCAGGCAGCCAGCCCAGCACACACGCCAGTGGCCGCCCCAGCACAACCAGCACACCCCAGCATAGTCAGTCAACCCTTGCCACAACATTCATCTCCGGGTGCGCCAGGTTACTCGGGAATCAATTTTGTTTCTTCTGCTTCTTTCTCTTCTTATCCTTCTGAGTCTGTCTCTTCCCTTATTCGCCCAACCGACTTGATTCATCTTGAGTCGTCCCCTTTCCTCCACCAGTTGTATCGTTCTTTCCTCAATAATTCCGAGGACTCTATTTTTATGATCTGCCCTGTTGTCGAGTCGGAGTACTTTGAGGTGCCACCTGTAGTATATCCCCAGCCACCAACTCCAGTTTATTTAGCAGCCTGGCCCCAAACTAGGCCAAGCCAGCTAGCACACCCTCAAGCCCACCAGTACCCTCACCAATACTCCCAGCATCCTCAGGTTTACACCCCTACTCGCCTATAACCTTCGACCGCACCTGTACAATTAGCAGCCCGTTCCCCGGTTGTAGTTACTCTGACCCATGACACGCATCGTGTTCCTTACAATTATGCCATAGGGATGTGTGCAGAATTGACATGATCGGGCAGAGTATACAAACCCCCAACAGCTAGGCCTAACCACTCAACCTTAACCCCTAACCAGTTACAAGCCCAGCCATCTAGGTCACAGCACCTGTAGCAGTAGCCCCTGCCCAATTCCAAGCACATTCTCCTCAACCACCTATGCCTAGAATAGCACCATCCAATCCTACCACTAGCAGCCAACCTTCAGCTGACATCACTGCCCAACTTAAGAAGGTTAAAGCCGACATTTCCATTTGTAACCTAATCCATACATCGACTGAGCATAGAGAAGCTTTCCTTAGTGTTTTTCAGGCAGCCCGTGTATCCCAAACCATAGAGCCTGCTACCCTAGAAAGCATGGTAGGAATGATAGCGGCACCTCAGGTTATCTCTGTCTCTAGCCTAGAGTTACCTCCCTCTGGCACCAATCATAATTCTCCCTTTTTCATCACTGCGCAATATCAAAGCTTCTACATCCCTCTCACATTGGTGGATAATGGAGCAGGCCTAAATGTCTGCCCCTTACGCACAGTAAGTGCAATCGGATTCAAGTCCGAGGACATTACACCAGCTGTGAAAGGGATGACAGCTTTCGATAATACGCATCATGATGCGCTTGGAGTCCTGATCATTCCTCTGACTATAGGCCCTACTCGCTTCGACGTAGAGTTCTACGTCGTAGATATTGAGCGCTCTTTCAATCTATTGCTTGGGCGCCCTTGGCTTCACAAGCATCAAATCATTCCTTCAACCCTCCATCGTATGATTAAGTTCTGCTGGGATGACAATATCGTTCTTGTCCTGGCAGAAGACATGGAGAAGGTTGAATCTGTCTCTGCTCTAGCCCCTCAGACCATTCACTTCGAGCCTAAGCCCTCTGATGTCCTTTATCGGGTTAACCGGTTTGAGCCGATTAATTTCATTCCACCCTTAGAGCTTGCCGGCCATTTGGCCACTTCTGGCAACCCCCGTTTGATGGTCGGCAACCTGTGTCGCAAATAGGGATACGAGAAAGGATCGCCTCTGGGGCTTTACAGCCAAGGAATTGTCGAGCCGATCGAGGCTGAAGAATGCATTGAGCGAGACGGTTTGGGATATGAGCGATCCTGCCAGAAGGAAGAGATCGCAACGCCATGGTAAGTCTTCCAAGATGATTATTCCATGAGATTTATCCAACTTTATTAGCGCAGGCGTTATGGATCTGAACCACAGTTCATATGCAGTGTCAGCACCATCAGCTTGGGTCTGCCTAGAGGATTCATATCAGGATAGCAGCCAGCTAGAGTAGCAGGATACAGAACAAAAGATCATGCAGACAGAGCAGTCAGCAGTCCAGATAGTGGCCCAAGAAATAGACTCGAATGATGACATCGGGGATCTGGATCTCTTGTTTCAAGAGCAACTGGATGTGCTTGCAGAAGACATAGTAGAGCATGATCGCAAGAGGAAAGGCAAAGCAGTTGCCACGGCAGCACCAACAGAAGCACCAATACCACCCCAGGACCAAGTTTCAGTTATGGTCCTACACGAGACAGATAGAAGGGATGCTAGATCATTGGAGTTAATCTCCTATCAGTCGGGAGGTGGGTCTAGCTGGTATTGGCAGTACAAGCCTCACCTGGAGGGTGAGAATCAAATCCTTGAGACAAGCATGAGAAGGACAGGCGGCAGTAGTCTCACCAATCTACAGCAAAGCAGCCGCCAGCAAGCAGAAATTTGTACAGCTAACAGAAAAAGAGAAAATACCAAAAAACTCAAAAAGTCAAAATCCAAAAACAAAACTAAGGAGGCATCAACATTAGAGGCAGGGACTCCCGGTTCCTCGGATCATCCAGACTGGAAGGCAGAAGAAGTAGCACAATGCTGATACAAGAACACGAAGGTCACTGTGACAGTTCTTAAATGCCATCAGGGCGCAGAATCAGAAGAGGTTTTCTCAGTTGACATTACAGACCCGGCATTTGAAAAAGAAATCCTGTCAGAACTAATTGCTAATGAAGAAGAGGATGAGGTCCATGGAGCAGATTATGAAGATGAGCCATCACAAATTCCCTTTTATGATAATGATCAAGAAGGCCCGAACCTTTATGTAGAGGAAGAAACGGAGCTTATCAATATCGACACAGTGGAAGAAATTAAAGAAACACGCATCAGTGCCAAATTATCACCACAAGCAAAGGCAGAGTTTATAGCTTTCCTAAAGGAATATGTAGATGTCTTTGCATGGAGCTATGATGACATGGTGGGACTAGTTATTGAAGTGGTAGTTCATACATTGCCACTTATACCCAATTCAAAGCCAGTCAAGCAAAAGCTTCGTAGATGGCACCCCTAGTTGCTTTTAAAGCTTAAAAAGGAGATTATGAAATAGCACAAGGTCAACTTCCTCAAAGTCATGCTGTATCCTGAATGGCTCGCCAACGTGGTGCCAGTGCCAAAAAAGGATGGACGGGTTCACATGTGCATCGATTATCGAGATCTTAACAAAGCAAACCCCAAAGATGATTTCCCGCTCCCTCACATTGACATTTTGGTGGACAACACTGCAGGGCGTAAGATGTTGTCTTTTATGGACGGGTTTTCCGGATACAACTAGATCAAAATGGTTGAAGAAGATATGGAGAAGACATCTTTCATCACACCATGGGGAGTCTTCTGCTACAGAGTGATGGCATTTGGGCTGAGGAATGCAGGTGCAACATACCAAAGAGCCATGACAGCTTTATTCCACGATCTTATGCATCAAGAGGTTGAAGTATATGTGAATGATATGATTGCTAAATCTAAAGAGCCCGAGGACCATCTCTCCTGCTTAAGAAGGTTGTTTGAGCGCTTGCGAAAGTACAAGCTCCGTTTGAACCCCAACAAATGTGTATTTGGGGTATCCTCTAGAAAGTTACTGGGTTATATCGTCAATCAGAGGGGAATTGAAGTGGACCCTCACAAAGCCAGAGCCATTGTTGACATGCCTCCCCCAACCATCGAAAAAGAGATTCGTGGTTTATTAGGCCGGCTACAATATATCAGTAGGTTCATTGCACAGCTTACGCCTATATGTGAACCCATATTCAAGCTACTAAGGAAAAACGCTCAGACTTGTTGGAATGATGAATGTCAAGCGGCCTTTGATAAAATCAAGCAACTTCTGGTGAAGCCTCTAGTTTTAGTTCCCCCCACGCCAGGACACCCTCTACTACTATATCTCTCCACAACACAACATTCTATGGGTGCAGTTCTGGGTCAGCATGATGAATCTAGGCGTAGAGAGAAGGCTATCTACTACCTCAGCAAAAAGTTCAATGACTGCAAGGTTAAATACAGCCCAATAGAGAAAGTCTGCTTATCTCTGGTGTAGGCCACGCAGCTCCTCCGGCATTATATGATGGCATATCTAGTATTGTTGTTGTGTTGGCATGACCCTATAAAATATCTGTTCCAGAAGCCAGCTATGGTGGGCAGATGTGTCAAATGGCCAGTGATGTTATCCCAATATGATATGACTTTTGTCACACAGAAATCCATGATGGGACAAGCCATGGCAAACTCCTTGGCCGACTTACCTTTGCCAGAATATCAGCCGTTGCAAACCCAGTTCCCAGATGAAGATATATTATTTGCAATGGGCGAGGGGGAGCTGGAAGGACCTCAGAATGAGCATCAGTGGTGTCTGTACTTCGATGGTGCAGTCAATAAACGAGGAAGAGGCATCGGTGCAGTTCTAGCAATGCCACAAGGAAAGCTTATTCCCTTTGCAAGGAAGCTGACTTTCAAATGCACCAATAACCATGTTGAATATGAGGCCTGTATTTTAGGCTTACAAGTAGTAAGGGACCAAGGCACCCGAAAACTCCACGTATTTGGCGACGCAATGCTGGTTATTTCGCAAGTCAATGGCTATAGGAAAATAAAAGACTAGAAGCTCGTACTATATCATGAACATTTGCTGAAATTGATTGAAGAATTTGAAGATGTCAAATTTTCTTTCATGAAGCGAGCCAAGAATGCATATGCAGACGAATTGGCAACTCTGGCATCATGGTTATCACTCCCAGAGGCACGGGCTATAGACATTTCAGTCACATGCATTGAACAACCAGCACATTGTATGCATATCCAAGAGGCGCCATCATCAGCTGAATTGCCTTGGTATAGTGATATTAAAGCTTTTCTGGAGTCTGGCAGCTTCCCACCAGGTATTTCTGCTTCAGATAAGAAGACCTTGACACGATTAGCATCAAAATATGTGCCCGAGGCTGGGCAGCTATATAGAAGGTCTTATAACCAGATGCTTCTCAGGTGCGTAGACAAAACGGAGGCGGATATGCTAATGTTGAAAGTCCACGTAGGCACCTGTGGCCCACATATGAATGGGGTTCTTTTAGCCAAGAAAATTATGTTGCAGGGCTATTTCTGGTCCACTATGGAAACAAACTACTGCCAATTTATCAGAAGATGCCATAACTGCCAGATATACGGCAATTTCATACATGCTCCCCCACAACAATTGCATAGCATGTCATCACCCTGGCCTTTCTCTACCTGGGGAATTGATGTTATTGGGGCCATTCATCCTACTACATCCAATGGGCACCATTACATTCTTGTGGCCATCGATTATGTCACAAAATGAGTCGAGGCGGCATCATACAAAACAGTCACAGTAGCTATTACAGAAAAATTCATCAAGAATAATATTATCGCCAAATATGGGGTTCCATTTGCTATCATTTCTGACAACGGAACTAATTTCATAGTAAAGAGTGTTGAGGATTTCCTCCAGAAATGCAAGATCAGGCATCACAAATCCTCCCCCTATCGACCGCAGATGAATGGGGCAGTAGAGTCGGCTAATAAGAATTTGGTGAAAATTTTGAAGAAGATGGCTGAAACTTACAAAGATTGACATGAGAAGCTGCCCTATGCATTATGGGCCTACAGGACCTCCATCTGAACATCAACAGGAGCAACACCTTACTCTTTGGTGTATGGCATGGAGGCGGTCCTTCCCTTTGAAGTCGAGATTCCATCGTTAAGGATCTTGAAAAAGGCAGAATTAGAAGAGGCAGAGTGGATACAAGATCACTGTGTTCAGCTAGATTTGAATGATGAACATAGATTACAAGCTCTACATCATGCCCAATGCTACCAGAAGAGAATGGCCCAGGCATATCAGAAGAAAGTCTGTCCTAGAAGCTTTGAACTAGGAGACTTGGTTTTGCGTGCCATTCATTTGCCCGACTCACAAGGAAAATTTAGGCCTAACTGGCGCAGACCTTTTGTGGTTAAGGAGGCCCTGTCAGGCGGTGCAATCATTCTTGAAGGCATGGACCATAGAGAGCAGTCAGAGCCTGTCAATGCCTCCTACCTAAAGAAGTACTATCAGTGACTCCTAGTCAATCCTTAGCCTTGCACTGTGAGTCATGCATTTTCATGTTTCTTCTTTTCACCTACCAATATTTTAAATTATTGCATCCTAGCATAACAGGAATAATCTTATGCACCTTTTCTTTTGCATAACATCATCATTGCCCGATGAGGAAAATCGGAAGCCTACCTGTTAAGACATGTCTAGTCCTTCTCTTGTGTTACTACCCTAGAAACTTAGGAGGTGAGGAAAAGATTTCAGTAGAATGGACAGAATGTGCAAATTCCCAGGGGACCTATATCTCCAGAGGGAGTAAAAAATGATAAGTTTAGAGAGAGTGTGAGCAAAAAAAGAAGCAACATAGACTTTGGAGCATAAAAGAAATAAGAAGATAGAAGTTGCAGATAGAAGTCGGCTCCAATGAGAGAGGCATGTAGGACAATCCCATCCCTACCACATAACTTGGAGAGGAGTTGAGGCATACACCTACCAAGACCCCAGGTTCAAAGGGACTAGCCACCCCTTTTTATCAGGCAGAAAGAGCAGCCATCACTCAGCATAGGTGTTTATTACCTCCAAGCCAAGATAGGGTAAGTCGACATGCGTTTGAGGGAGAAAAAGAAATATGAATCCTTTAAAAAGCAGATGTAGGACCCCAAGAATTTGGCATGAAGTCCATAATATCTGAAGGAGAGCCACAAATAAACCTAAGTGTCTAGGTTAGTGCCACATGAGTCGAGGATAGTGTCACCTCTTATAGCTGGCAAAACAGGCTCCCTTGACACTGAGGGCACCAATATTAATTAATCCTCTCTCTGCATTGCACTTTTTGCACAGCATTCAGCATTTTAAGTCAAGCATATTTTGAATCACTTTGCAAAGCGTTTAGCCGTATTCTGACCAGGGGCATGCCAGCTGCATTTTTTGGTCATAATATAGGCAAATAGACATTTGACCAGGGGCATGATAGTCATTTCTTTAATTGGAAGAATCTTTGACCAGGGGCATGCCAGTTAAGTTTATCTTGAGAGCAGTTTTGGAAATACATGACCAAAAACAAGCAAGTCAAGATAACAAAAGAGCAAGCAATCTTTATTATGGTCCATCACAAATACAGACATTACTAGTCAACCCTGGGCTTCTTTGAGCTGCTAGCGCCTGAGAAACGAGTGCCACTAGGCAGAATCTCGCTTATGGGCCATGTCTCCCTTATTTCGGCTTCGTATTCCACTGTGTAACCGGAGCCCTCGGTAATGGCAAGATCAGAGGACTTGATGCCAGCACGCGTCTTACGGGCCAGTTCTGAGGTTGTTGCATTAGAGCCGATAATATACCTCTTATACAGGTCAGGACAGGGACTTTGCTCAATAGAATCCTGGCAGAAGCCAAACTGGCGAAGGACTCGCACAGGGTGATACTCCACGCCTCCCGTAAACCCAGGAAGAACCATGAGCCACATATCCCTGGCATTGAAAAAGGCAGTAAAGGTTCTCGACGCCGAGGATATAATGCACCATGTTACTGAATCCTCAGCAAGATTCCGCAGTCTGCTGCACAGCTCATGCATAGCTGGAAGTGTCCTCGAATGGTGAGTGCGGCTATAAGCTTCAAAGGCAGAAGGTCGAGGGCGTAGAATCTTTACTCCCATATGAGTGGCAAACCAAACTTGGCAAAACAATGTTTAATTAAAAAATGAGCACAGCAGAGTATTTAAGCAAATGGTTTGTTTACCTGAACCAAGGCACCACATCCATGGAAATGGCGGGAGCGCTTCAGTGCCTGATCCAAACCGACATAGGTTTCCGCAAGAAGAATAGGAGCCTGATCAATCTAGCGAACAACTATCACCTAGGCTATTTCTGCCACCTAGATAGCCACAGTCATCCGGCCATGGCTAAAAATAAGCTCCCCAAGGAAGCACAGCACAAAGCTATAAAGCCACAGGATGCCTAAGGAAGAACGGGCATTGATGATCTCATCAAAATAGTCCAAGCGCACCATAGTAGTGGATCCATCTCTGCAGATAAGTCTCTCCTCACAGACATTTCTGGCCACGCCTGTAAGTCGGTTCACAACATGAACATTGCTATCATGGCAAGTAAAGACTAGAGGGGACATGAATGGTGACAGGTCGCAAATCCGTCTGACTTCCTCCAAAGTCAGAGTCATCTCTACCTACCCGAAGCGGAAAACGTGCAAGGCCAGTTTCCAAAATCGAGCCACGGTGCACAGCAAATGCCAGTTAACTTTCACCTTAGCTAAACTTAGAAGGGAGGAGGAAATACCCTAGATCCGTAGTTGCTCACAATCATCAGTTGTTAAAGCGTCAATCCAGCCGCGTAGAGCATTTGAGCAATGTTTTGGTGTCACCATGGTGGGATAACTCTGTGGACACAAATTTGAGCCAGATATGGCAGTAAAAAGGGGGGCGGAACTTAACATAAATATGGAACAAACAAAGCAATCCAGCAGAATGTTCAGAATAAAGTAAATACAGAATTGAGAGGCATATTCAGAATATTTTGCCATAGAGCCGAGATAATATTACAGAATGCAAAATCTGCAGCAAAACTCGAAGGAAACTAACAGTAGAAAGCACATATTTACAGAAGCACATACCATTGTGATGCAAAGTATAGTATAGCCAGAGACCAGAATGGATCAAAGAAGGTGCTACAAGCAAGATTCAAAGGTTGTAGGGTGTTCGCAGAAGGGGGTGGTGGTGCATCTCACTGGGAATGCGAGGTTATAAGCAAAAGGTTTCAGCAAAAAAGGAAAGCAAACCCACCATTTTTAGAGGCGCACCTTAGAGGCGCACCTAGTTGGCGCATGGAATAGCTGCAAATTTCAGTAGCACCTCCCTTGAAATATGGATCTCGCCAAATCGACGCCATTTATTTGAACCTGCGTAGAGAATTTTGTATACAGCTTACACACAGACAAAACCTCGAGGGTCACATCACAGAATCTGGAATTTTATAAAATTTTGAAGCAAGTTATTACAAAGCTTGGAAATAACTACAAATGCAGAATAGCTACTCTCCGTCTGACTCTTCTTCATCAGATGTCGCCTTTTGGAAGTATTCGGCCAAGAAACGGGCGCCTCGTCGAGTGATCCGACGCGACCATTGAGCAGCTACAGCAGCCTAGGAAGGGGAGCAGAATCTTGCACCCTCTAGGTAACCTCGGTATCTGAGCGGTCCTCCTCAGATGCCTCCATGGTGAAATCCCCGCTACTGGCTACATTCACCTCCTGGGCTGGGAAGTCTGGCTACAATATCAGAATTTGTGTTAACAGGAAGAATTATAAGGAAAAGTAATAAAAACAGAAAGAGAGACAGACCTGGATAATATTACGCCAGCGCATTTCCTGCAAAGTAACAGATATGTCAGGCATGTTTTGGGCTAAAAATGGCAATTTGCAAAGCAAAAGTCTTACCCTCTTCCAGCAGATATCGGCATAGAAGGCGCCAAATTGTTCTTCGAAGCCCTGTGAATTATGACAAATGTCAGACTTACATAGATCACATACCAGAAGTATTAAGTAGAAGTGGTGATCATGTACCTTGGCCTAGTCAGAGGCATACCACATCCCATGCTGGCTGTCCCGCACTGCCTCCTCAAATATGTATGGCTTCCCGACACGCCTGTACCAAGCCAGATAATCTGTGTAGTTGACCTCCCAAAGGACATGTCTATCCTGGGAAGCTATAGCTGCCGTGTGCCGGCTTCTAGCAACCGAACGGGTCGAAGCTGGGCGATCCATATCAGGAGGAGGAGGGGCAAGAATGCAAAACTCATTCAGAAATTGATGCCGCATGCGCCCCGGAAGGAAATAGGCCGACTTCTTCATGCAGTAGAACTTCACCTGCTTGTCCCTAAGAACGCGGCCAGAGTTCAAGGGAGCCTAGTCAAAGCCATCATATCTGGAGAACGGGCGCAGATGAACCTGTTACAAGATAAGAGAAATATATAAGCAATTTAAGCAGCATAGATTTAAAAGCATTAGAGAACATGATATAAAAAGGAGAGGAAACTTACATCCTCAAGTTCTATCAGGTCCAACAAATACCGGTAGGACTCATAACTGTAGACCCCAGCAACAGCCCGGTGGTCAGGCTCGACCCACTGACGGGGAAGAGGCAGAAGCTCGTCCCGAAGGCGGCCAAAACTATGCCCCCTGGTGATATGCTCCATAATCAAGTACTAGAAAAGAGAGGCAAAGGTTAGATAAAAATCAAATATATATATATATTTGGATAAAAATGCAAATAAGTACTTACAGTCAGCAGAGGATATAGCCCCACATAAGAGCGGTGCCTAAGCTTAACCACATTGTCGAGCCGGTAAATCAGCCAAGTATAACTAGCACCAGCCCAGTCGTAGTGGTCCAGATGTTCCAGATTGGTTAAGTACACTAACCAATCAGCATGAATGCAATAAGCAGACAAGTCACAGAAAATCATGGCCAGCAGATCCAGTAGGAAATGCCTCGATACAAAGTCTGCCTCTTCGCTGTCAGGCTCAGGGTTGGGCCAGAACTGGTCCCACTCTCTCAGCCACCCCACAATGATCATGTACTTTCCTTGAGGTGGGTTTGGAGGAACGCGGTCCAAGTGCATAGGAGCAAGGTGCAAACCGTGAGTAGTCTCACCTATAATCGGCTCATCGCCGAAGGGAAGACCCGTCAACAGAGCCCACTGATCAGGCAGGATGGTCAGCTCCCCGAATGGAAGGTGAAAAGTGTGCGTCTCAAACCTCCACCTTTCCACCAAAGCCCTGAAGAAGTTATAATGGCCATGTATGATGGGTATGTTGGATCGAATGGCGCCTCTAGAGGGGGGGTGAATAGAGAATTATCAATTTTAGAATTACTTCGACTACTTTTTATAGTTTAATAAAAATTGCATACAATGGATACTATTTAA
>JAMKQA010037419.1:0-13912 GCA_024699735.1 Posidonia australis | reverse complement strand
AATAAGGCATAACTAGAGACAAATGCTCATAATCCCCTCTGGTTTAATAAAACACAAGTAAAAGACACCAAAGCATATCGCATGTTTGATCATATAGGGCATGCATCTTCTCCTCTCGGTCTACCCACAGTTTGCGAAGGACGATCCTAGCAGCCCGTTCTATAGCTTTGGCGTAGAGCGTGTTGTTAGTTTGTCCCCCCTTGTCTGGGGTCGTGTCGGTGCTAGTAAGGGGTACAACTCCTTGCTACTGCAGGAGACGAGGCCACCAACGCACCACTCGTTCACTGCCTGTGCCTTGGCCAGGATTTAGAATGGGGACCTTACTTTCCGACCAAAGTCGGAAAACCCAAACCCATGAGTGCGTCCCATATGGTTCGCTCCATGTGGGACATGCATGGTGAGAGAGAGCATCTTAGTAGCATTCATGTGCATGTGTGTCATTCATGCCACACTAACAAACAATTGCATCGCTAACTTATCTTCTTCTTTTGTTGTCTTGTCTTCACTTTTTCACTTTTTCTCTCTTGCACTGACACATTAGGTTCTTTTCCTTTGCTAGGAATAGAGTTTTATGTGCGAATTCCTAGGTTTGAGCCTGGGAGTTCCTTTCTGTGACCTCGGTCTCGAGGCGTTATTCTCGACTGCCTTTCCTCGAGCTATTCGTCACTTCCGACGATAGGTCCTCGTAGGCATCGTCCTTTCACTTGCAATCGCAGCCTTGTTCTCACCCGTTCACGGTCCATTATGGCCCAGCAAACTTCTGAGACCTCTACACCAGTTGTTCTAGAGAGGATTCCTGTTTCTGCCCCTCCTCACTCTTTTGCCATTTCATCACTCATTCCTTCATCGCTCCATGGTGGCTTCTTTCAGGCACCTGGAGTTCCTTGCCCTCCGATTTCGGGACACTGGGAGACCTTTGTTGGTCTGGAGCCCACAACGGAGGCAGTTACCATGACAACTTCCAAGGCATCTGATCTGACAATACCCTGTCCTTCTGTTGACCTTCATCCACTTGACACCCAGTTGGCTGTATTTGTCTCTTCAATGGGAATCCAACCCGCAGCATCTTTGAACCTCCAGCCCCATATGACATCCTTGTCGCTTGATCTTCCAGCGCTCGGTACTACTGCCGATGTTTCTGCCACTACACAGTCTCAGCAACTTCTGGTCCTTGCATAGAGGTTGCAAAGCACGACATTTTCTTTGGATCCCACTTTGACTGCGCCAGTCTGTCCTATTCCTGAGGATCCCGTTCCACCTGCTCAAGCACTTCATGCAACATCAGTCACTCCACCACTGCAATTGTCGCCACAGTTTCCCTCTGTCTCGACAACGGGCGTAGCCACTCTGCCTATAGCATCATATCCATAGCATGCACAACATATTTCTCCTGCAACTGGTGGTTAGCCTCTTGGGCTGGCGGGAGTACACAGGCCCGTGAACCTGACCATACTGGTTCAGTAGCTGCTACTCCCACACACAACAGCACGCACTACACTGCATAACATTTCCTTACCCATGCATCAGGTTCAAGCATAGGCATACACTCCACCACTAGCACACACACACGGGTACGCTGGTCATCACGCCACAACACCAGGCGACGAGATGATAGATCTGGAGGAGCACACGGGTGCTATTGACACAGCATATGCGGGACCCACCCTTGCTGCACACTCATTGTCAGTAGTAACTCCTAATGCACTTTTCGGCAGGATGAACGACCTGGAGAAAGCTCTCCAACAAGTGCAGGGTGGGGACCGCCAGTCTTTCTCTTTCCAGGACCTCTACTACTTCCCAGAAGCGGTACTCCCACCGAACATTCGTATCCCGGAATTCGAGAAATATAACGGGAAAGACTGCCCAATTTCACATCTTCAGGCATACTGTGGCGATCTCGCTAAGCTCTAGCCTGACGAGAGACTTCTCATTCGCCTTTTCCATAAAAGTCTTACAGGTCCAGCTCTAAAGTGGTTCACATCGCTGGATATGACCACTATCAAGACCTGAAATGATATGATCCAAGCTTTCCTGGAACAGTACTCTTTTAATCTCGACATGATCCCAAAGCACGAGGACCTAGTCGCCACCAAGCAAAAACCCCACAAGCCGTTCGGGGAGTACGTCGGGTGTTGGAGAGCCCTCGCTTCACAAGTGCGCGATAGACCCTCTGACGAGGAGTCTATCGAAATAATTATTCGAGGAGTGTAGCCAACCACTAGGGCCTTGCTGAGCATTCAGCCCATTTCCACCTTCACTGCCCTGATTAATGCTGGCACCCGCGTTGAGAGCTCACTCAATAGTGGAAGCTTCCCTGCGCTAGCAGCATTCGCCAAGCAGACTATGGCTACCAGCGGAACAAGTAACAATAACAATGGCAACAATGGATCTAACACTAGGTTCAGCTGGAAGAAGGAGTCTGCTAGGAACGCTGTGGCATACATAGGAGCTCCCGCTATGCCAGCCAATATGGTGAGCCCGCCAGCTTAGAATCAGGTCATTTATTCTCCTGCATCTAAAGCACCACGCACTTCACAAATCACTACCACCGTCGAGCCAGTCTACCAGCTAGCACCGGCAAGGCAAGGGCGTTACCTGGGACCCAAGCGGTCACCATGACATGAGAGAGACTACACTCCTCTGGTTGAGCCGCTGATTGTCATATTTCCTAAGGTAGCGTCATTACTAAAGCTTCTAGATATCTGCCCACCGCCAAACCCGATTCCACCATGGTTTAAGGCGGATTTATTTTGCAGTTACCATAGAGTCGTTGGGCACTCTACGGATAATTGCTATACACTTCGGAATGCTATTCAGAACTTGATTGACCGCAAGGCTATCACCATTCACACACAGGAGGTAGAGCCTAGGTCCGCTGCACGGACACCTCAGTCATCTGCATCCACATCTAGCAGCATAGTCAGCCAGCCATTGCCTGAGCATGCACCAAGAACCTCGGGAGTGCATTTCCTTTCTTCGGATGAGGTTGAGCCTTTTGATCCTTCTCACCTCATCCATGATGCTTCAGAATCCTTCTCTTATCAGCTGAGTCAGTCTTTCATCGATACTGTCAATTCCGCTGTCAACGTGATCCAGTTAACTGCCCGACCAAGGCATGCGGCTACCAGACCTACCATACAATCTGCCCCACCTCAATCAGCCTGTTAGCCAGACCAAGGCATAACCTGACCCACCAAGCACCAGCACTTTCTCTGCTAGTTTCAACCTCCATAGAATTAAGGGCCCATGCTCCTATGGTCATCAACCTAACACAGGACACCCACTGCATGCCCTATAGCTACACCGCTGAAATGTGCGCATAGGTAACGCAGTTGGGAAGGGTATACAAGGCCCCAGTCCCATCAACCAAAACCAATTAGCCTGTGACTTCCTCATCCCAAGCAAAAACCCACACTCCTAGCCCAATCCCTGTGGAGACTGCCACAAGAGCTAATCCCACTGCCAAAGTTGACCCACCTGTAGCCGACATCACTGCCCAGCTAAAGAAAATCAAAGTAGACATATCCATCTGGGACCTAATCCACACCTCGATTGAATAATAGGGAGGCGTTTCTTCAAGTCTTCCGAGCCACCCATGTTTCCTCAACCATACAACCCTCGGCCTTGGGGAACATGGTGGGGATGATAGCCGTGCCCGAGGTCATTTCTTTCTCTAGTTCAAAACTTCCTCCGACAGGGACCAATCCCAACCAGCCCCTTTTCATCGTGGTGCAATATCAAAATTTCTGCATTCCTCTCACTTTGGTCGATAATGGCGCCGGTTTGAACGTCTGCCCCTTGCGAACTGCGAGTTAGGTCGGCTTCAAATCAAAGGACATCACTCCAGCAGTGAAGGGAATGACGGCATTCGACAACACGCACCACGATGCCTTAGGGATCCTGATCATTCCCTTAATCATTGGCCCTGCTCGCTTCGAAGTCAAATTTTATGTCGTTGATCTTGAACCGTCTTTCAATCTTCTGCTTGGGCGCCCTTGGCTCCATAAGCATCAGGTTATCCCCTCAACCATCCACTGCATGATTGAATTCCGTTGGAACAATGACATTGTCGTTGTGATGGCGGAAAACCTTGAAAAGGAGAAGGTTAAGGCAGTCTCTTCACTCTCGCTCCATACTGTCCATTTGGACTCCAGACCTTCTAATGTGCTCTACCGTGTCGACCGTTTTGAACCGATCAATTTTATTCCGATTCTCGAGCATGCCAGTCCTTTGGCTGCTTTTGGCAATCCCTTTTTGATGGTCGAGAATCTATGTCAGAGATGATGGTATAAGAAAGGAGCACCTCTCAGGCGGAATGGCCAAGGAATCGCAGAACCAATTGCCGTAGAGAGAAGACGCGAGTTTGAAGAACTGGGATACGAGTACAAGCCGCAAGACAGATGCACAAAGCGTCGTAAGTTTCAAAAGATCATTATTCTATGAGATTTAACAATTTTGTCTGTGCAGGATTGCTGGATCCCAATCGGGGTTTCATGTTTGCAGAGCCTGAGCCAAATGAGCTGGTCAGTGAGCCAGAATGGGTATGCATAGAAGACTACTACGCAGAGGAGGAAATTAGGGATTTCGAAATGGGTTCAACATCATCTATGTCCCCAGGGATAGCCATGCTAACATTGCCGCCTCCAGAGTCAGCAGAAGGTCTGCCTACCAATCCGGCTACAGTTTGGGATGAAGTAGGGGTGGAATCAGCAGTAACAGCTTCAGACAACAGCCAGTTTTGAGGGGATTACAGCCAGCGTAGCCAAAATCAGAACCTGAGGTGCTGAGGACTACCAGCGCGTACTATGTGGATTTCGCTTCCAATGAAGAGGAAGGAGATGCTGTGGTAGCTCAGGTCGATAACATGCTCAATGACTTGGAGGTTTTATTTCAGAAGCAGTTATCGGTACTGGCCGAAGATGCGTTGGATGAACTGAGGTGTAAGAAAGGGAAGGCGGTAATGATCAAGGACATAGAGGAACAGACAGTTGCACTGGGTCAGTCTGCAATCCTGACCCTTGAAGAGAACAAGTCTTTGAGTGCTAGACCAGAGGAGTTTATCTCCTATCAACCAGGAGGCGGGTCTAGGTGGTACTATCAGACCTGGCCCCACTTGAGCAGTGGGGTCCAAAAAAAAAGATCCTGAGCTAGGCTCCGGAGGGAACTCGGGCAGCAGCACTCACATCAGTCAAACAAAGGACAGTTGCCCACCTATTGCACATGTTGTATAGAGACAGCATGATAGTAAGAGCTTTTGTTCATCAGAGGTAGAACAGTCAGACACAAGTTCGAGAATATCAGAGCCAGAAATCATCAGGGGTGCGTAAAAAAGACTAGGGTTACAATGACCATTCTGAAGCACCACCAAGGACAGAATGTGGAAGAAGTATGCACCTTTGAGGACACGGATCCATCGTGCCAACAGGAAGTCCTTCTGGAGCTTATTGCATACGAAGAAGAGGATGATGCAGAGGCGAAAGAAGAAAATCACGACGCACTAGAATTCCAGCCTTACGATGTTGATCCTGAAGGCCCGAACTTGCATGTAGAAGAAGAGATAGAGACTGTGAATATCGACACTGATGAGGATGTCAAAGAAGTGCGGATAAGTGCCAGACTCACAGCACTGGCTAGAGCAAAACTTGTTGAGCTTCTATGGGAATATGTAGATATCTTTGCCTGGAGTTATGACGACATGGTCGGGCTAGACGTCGAAGTAGTGGTACATACTTTACCGCTTAAACTTGACATCAAGCCAGTCAAACAAAAATTACGCAGATGGTGACCGTAGTGGCTCTTGAAGTTGAAGGAAGAAATAATGAAGCAACACAAAGTTAGCTTTCTAAAGGTCATCCTTTACCCAGAATGGCTAGCAAATGTGGTCCCGGTACCCAAGAAAGATGGTTGGGTCTGAATGTGCATCGATCACAGAGACTTGAACAAAGCCAACCCAAAGGATGATTTTCCACTCCCACACATCGATGTGTTAGTAGGCAACACTGCAGGATACAAGATGCTTTCGTTCATGGATGGGTTCTCAGGATACAATCAAATCCGGATGGCAGAAGAAGATATGGAGAAAACATCCTTTATTACCCCATGGGGAGTGGTTTGCTATAGAGTTATGTCGTTTGGGCTCAAGAACGCCGGGGCCACATATCATAGGGCAATGACAGCTTTATTCCACGATCTCATGCATCAAGACATTGAGGTCTACATGGATGATATGATTGCTAAATCAAAAGAGCCTGAAGAGCACGTTGCTTGTTTGAGGAAGCTCTTTAATCGTCTGTGGAAGTATAAGTTGTGGTTGAATCCCAATAAGTGCGTATTTGGTGTGTCATTAGGGAAATTGCTGGGATACATCATTAGTCAAAGGGGAATCGAGATAGATCCGAGCAAGGCCAAAGCCATCATCGAGATGCCTCCCCCTACAACAGAGAAAGATGTCTGTGGGTTGCTGGGGCGGTTGCAGTATATCAGTCGATTCATTGCCTAGTTAACACCCATTTGCGAGCCAATCTTCAAGCTCTTGAGGAAGAATGCACAGATCCGCTGGAGTGAGGAGTGCCAAGAAGCATTTGATAAAATCAAGAAACTCTTGGCAAGACCACCTGTCTTAGTTCCTCCGACACTAGGGCGCCCTCTACTACTCTATTTTTCAGTGACACAACATTCAATGGGTGCAGTCTTGGGTCAGCATGATAAAACAGGTCACAAAGAGAGTGCCATCTATTACCTGAGTAAAAAGTTCAATGATTGCGAAGCTAAGTACACAGCAATAAAGAAAGTATGCTTGTCCCTCGTTTGGGCCACATAGCGTTTAAGGCACTATATGATGGCATATCCAATTCTTTTATTATGCCAACATGACCCTAAGAAATACCTGTTTCAGAGGCCAGCCCTGGTGGGTAAATGTGTCAAGTGCCAGGTGCTTTTATCTTAGTTTGACATCACTTTTGTCACTCAGAAGTCGATGAAGGGACAGGCTGTGGCCGATCACTTGGTAGACTTACCATTGCTAGAGTACCAACCCCTACAGACTCAGTTCCCTGATGAGGATATATTGTTCGCCATGGAGGAAGAAAAGCCGACAATCCCTCAAGACAAAGATCAGTGGCAGCTTTACTTTGATGGCGTAGTTAACAAGAGGGGCATGGGCATCGGCACAGTGCTGGAAACTCCGCAGGGACAAATGATCTCGCTTGCTCGGAAGTTAACCTCTATATGCACCAATAATGTGGCAAAGTACGAAGCATGTATTCTCGGCTTGCAGGCAGCATTAGAGCATGGTGCACGAAAATTACATGTGCATGGTGATGCCATGTTGGTTATTTCGCAAGTAAATGGCAACTGGAGAACCAAAGGTCTGAAATTGGTTCCATATCACAAGCATCTCTTAAAACTGATGGCTAGGTTTGAGGAAATACGCTTTTCCTTTATGAACAGGGTCAAGAATGCTTATGCAAACGCACTGGCCACTCTTGCCTCCTGGTTGTCTATACCAGAGGATGACATGGTGAAAGTGTCAGTAACCTGCACAGATCAACCGGCACACTGCATGAGTATAGAGGAGGTAGATTCCACAGCAGAGCACCCCTGGTATCATTACATCAAAGCTTACCTAGAAACTAGGAATCACCATCCGGATGCATCAGCGGCAAATAGGAAAACCATGATCCGATTGGCCTCGAAGTATGTACTCAGGGCAGGCCACTTGTACAGGAGGTCTTACAATCAGATGCTCTTGCACTGTCTTGATAAAAAGGAGGCTGATACAGTAATGTTACAAGTGCATGCTGGAGCGTGCGGGCCTCACATGAATGGGCTGTTACTGGCCAAGAAAATAATGTTACAAGGTTATTTCTTGTCAACCATGGAGACAAATTGTTGCCAATTCGTGTGAATATCTCATAATTGTCAAATCCATGGTAACTTTATTCATGCACCACCACAATAGCTCCATAGTATGTCATCACCTTGGCCTTTCTCTACATGGGGAATAAATGTCATCGGAGCTATCCACCCAGCAGACTCCAATGGACATCAGTACATCTTAGTAGCCATTGATTATTTTACAAATTGGGTGGAAGCAGCCTCTTACAAGACGGTGACCACCTTTGTGACAGAGAAGTTCATCAAGAACAACATCATCACTCGGTACGGGGTCCCGCATTCCATCATTTCTGATAATGGGACGAATTTCACAGCCAAAAAGGTTGAGGATTTCCTATAGGAATTCCATATCAGGCATCACAAGTCCTCCCTGTACCGACCTCAGATGAACAGTGTAGTAGAATCCGCCAATAAGGATCTAACTAAGATTCTTAAAAAGATGGCAGAGGCACATAAGGACTGGCATGACAAGCTCCCATACACTCTGTGGGCTTATAGAACATCAGTCCAAACCTCAACAGGAGCGACTCCATATACTCTTGAATATGGCATGGAGGCAGTCCTACCAATAGAAGTGGAGATACCATCGCTCAGGGTCCTGAAAGAAGCAAAACTGGAGGAGGCAGAGTGGATTGAAGACCGCCTCGCTCAACTAAACTTGATAGATGAGCATCGATTGCAAGCCATGCATCATGCACAATGCTATTAGAAACGCATGGCCAAATCTTATCAGAAGAAGGTCTGGCCAAGAAGCTTTTTGCCAGGAGACCTGGTCCTGCGAGCAATACACCTCCCTAACGGTCGTGGCAAATTCAGGCCCAATTGGCGTGGACCATTTGTGGTCAAGCAAGTCTATTCTGGAGGAGTTGTCATTCTTGAGGACATGAACTGCATCGAACAGTCAAAGCCAGTTAATTCATGCTACCTGAAAAAGTACTATTAGTGATCATAAATAGTGTGTCTTCACTCTGCGGCACTAATACTTTCCTCCATGCATGCATAAATCCATGCTCTTCCTACATCCATGTAGCTTTGCATCACAACACACACTAATTCTCATGTAGAATATGCATATATAGGGCATAGTTTGCTTGCATCAACACATGCATGGATCTTAGCCTGATGATGATAGGCGGAATAAGCTAGCCAATGTTGGGAATGTGTAGCACCTCCTCAAGTAGATACTATCCAGGAACCTAGAGAGTGAGGGAGCCACCTTTCATTGTGAATTGGGCGAAGTATTCAAGCTCTTCAGGGACCCTACACCTCCCAAAGGCAGACAAAATGCTAGGGGTGAGAATGAGAGCATGAGAAATGAAAATGAAAAAATATATATCTGTGAAAGGACATAAAAGAATAAGAAGACAAAAGTCGAAGATAGAAGTCCGCCCTAAAGAGAAAGGCATGACAGGTAGCTTTGTCCCTCAAGTTTATCTTGGAGAGGACTCGGAGTGAATACTTGGGAGAAATGTCCAAAAGGGCCTAGCCAACCCTTTAAACAAGCAGTAGCTCCCCACCATAGACCAGGTACCTATTACCTCCAAGCCTGGGATAGGGTGAACCCACATGCCTATGAGGGAGAAAGAATAAAGAATAAGTAAAATAAAAAGCAGGGGTATGGTCCAGTGGGGTTTGGAATGGAGCCCAAAACACAATGACCCGTTTCCAGAGAGCCACCCAACAACTAGGGGCTTGGATAGAGTCTCGTGAGGTCTGGAGTTGCCATTCCTTTGTACTTGGCAATAGGCATCCCAATGCTGAGGGCACCAATAAGATCCAACAAATCATTTAGCATGCATACATTTCTTCCTGTAAACATCATCCTAATAAATGTCGTAGAGTGTTACTTGGCTCTCTTGTCTTGAATGTGACAGAGACTTTCAATTAGAGAGAATCAAGAGGACATCGCCTAAACCAGGGGCATGTAAGCTACTCTCATTGGTATAGGGCCATTTATGTCAAACCAGGGGCATGTCAGGTGCCCTATAGTTAGACACACTGAGCCAGTACTCGACCAGGGGCATGTAAGCTGCTTTGATTGGTTAAGAGTCATCCATGTCCACCAGGGGCATGTCAGCTGTCCTATGGTTAGACGCTCTGAGCCAACGCTCGACTAGGGGCATGTCAGTTGCTTTAGAGGTCGAAGATCCCCAGTGGTCGGCCAGGAGGCACAGTCATCAAACAATCCCAGTCCCCTAGATTTGCTGGTCATATCTCATTACTTGGGTACCTAGTTAAAACCAATTGGTAACCAGGACCTTCCCTCAGGGCTGTGCATAAGATTTAGTCTATTCAGCAACTCCCTGTTTGGTTAGCTACAGTCTTCAATTCTGGGCCAATTTCTCTAATTCTTTCAATACCATTTCAGCATTGGTTCTGCTTAGTGCTGTTGAATGAGGCAAAGTGGAAATCAGTTTCTAAAGAATAATGTTTTGAACATGTCCTACAGGAGATTGTTGTTTCCCTTCTGAAGAGTCTCGAGCCAAGAAAAGCTGAGGTGCCATACAGATCATGGGTTACCCCACAATGGTTGTACCCACACAGTGGTTAGATGTTCTCCAGGCTTGGATCAAACAGTTAACTGAAAGTGATCGTGACAAGCTGTGGATTTGGGGAATCTCTACAAAGCTTCTTGATATCGCAAAGGTGGAGGTTTCCTGTTACTTTCTGTGTGCAACTGCCCGATTCTGGAAGCCAGATCATCACGTATTCCTTTTTGGGAGAATCGAACTAACCCCAACTCTGGAGGAGATCCACAGAATATATTGTCTACAGAAGTTCCTGGGACCCACCGTCTTTATGTGACGCAACGAGTATTCTTCAGTCTTGAGTGAGCTAACTGACCTATCAACCAGTGATTGTGGTCGTCAGCTCATTTGTACAGACAGGCTTTCTCCTATACTGAAGTTAGCTTACTTTGACAAAGTTGCTGGAATGCGCGCCTCCCTAGGTGATGAGCTGTGGTTGAAAGGCTTTGTTGTCTGCTTCCTGGGAGAGCTGATCTTCAGCCAAGGTTGGATGGTTGTGGGTATTGAAGTCGCTGAGATTGCTTTGGCAGTTGCCACTTGGCAGATAGATCTGGCTCCAGTCATCCTGGCAGAAACTTATCGGGCACTGGACCGATCACTGCGGCGCTGTCGACATTTTTTGGCTATGGAGCTTTTATACAGGTATGGATGGCTGCACATCTGGGAGTAGCAGTCTTACGCCCATGGTGATCAGCCTTTGAATCCTACTGTCAAAGTGGCCATGCATGCACGCTCGCCTCAGTTCAGAAGGAGTACGAGCGATTAAAAAGCCTGATAGAACAGAAGATCATTTGGCGCATTATTCCCTCAGCTTCACATGACTTTGAGGCTTTCTTCAACGCAACTGACATGCGGCTTATCGTCCTGCCGAGACTGACTGGTGGAGTGGAATATCACCCAATCCGTGTGATGCGGCAGTTCGGTTACCAGCAAGATGCCTTTGTTCAGGGGCAAATGCCAGCACGATTTAAAGAATACCCCTTGGGCTCCTACACTGTGACTAAAGAGCTATACTGCCTGCTAAGTGGCTCCATACGATCGAAAGATCATGCAATCATAGAGGGGAAGAGTTGCACAACAGATTATGAAGCCGAAGTCGAAGAAACCTGGCCAATCTGCAGCATCGCCCCGAGCTAGACGCTCTTTGCCAAAACCTCGAGCTCCAAGAGATCCAGAGATGATGAAGATTCTTAACATTCACATCATGTTACTGGTTCTTTGCAAGCTGAAGTACATGTAAACATTCCATTGACTTTGATAATAAAATTCAGCAGAACATTTCTAGCTAGTCTAATTGATTGATCATGGTTGATGCGGATTGGAGATCGCCACCCTGACAACATGTGCAAGACTAGTGCCAGATTCTACTTTCTTTTGCCTGTCGGCTTGGCACTAGGGACCACCCAGATAATAGCCTACTATCTCATTTTATTGCCCCAATCTGGAAGAAGGAAGTCTTCACAACTTCTGTAAACACCCCGATTTTGATGTGGCTCATACGTAAACTCTCTATATGTTGCTTTGGATGCGAGAAGGTCAACCACTTTTGAATCCTATTTGACATTTTTAACTAGCCAGAGATCATCGCACAAACCGACCACCGGCCTATGGCCCAATTGGCAATTCAGATAGCTAGTAGAGAGCACCAATGTGAAGCACTTGATTGGAGCACCAAGTAGGAGCACTATAGTGGCGCACCTAACTGGAGCACCAAGGTGGCGCGCCTATCTAGAGCACCATCCTGGTGCACCAAGCTGGCGCACAGCCACTTTTCAAGGTGCTGACTGCTGGCTTTCCATCTCCCGTACTTGTAATCCTCACCAGCAGATATTCCCTGCGTATCTACGCCAGGCTCTACGTTTGTGAGGCTGTCTGCATCCCATGGGAGTTACCCTTGTGGAACTCTATAAAAGGACCTCCATTGGCAACCATTTAGCACACTGGGTGAAGCCATTCACTTATTCTCAGCAACCCTTTCTCATTTTCTGAAGATATCTTTGCATTCCAGAGCATTCTCAGCCCATCCAAAGCAACAAGGAGATATTATCTTGAGCCTTCAAGGAGGAAACACCATAAGCAAGGTTAGATCCTTACTTATCCCTTTTATTTAAGCTCTAGATATCACACCATATAAAAAACATGTAAAAAGTTGATAGATGATCTGTTAGTAAGTTGTTTTCATGTTGTTTTATGATGAGATGATTGTTCCACATATACAATGCTCTGCATGTTAAATTCTATATATTAAAATCTGCATCATATGATCTTTGTAAGTGGTTTTCATCTTTGTTTTTTTATATATAAAGAATCATGATGCATGCAGATGTTTGCTATGAGATGAGCTGCAAATACACCCTTTACATATTCACCATCTTTATATGATTGTTTGGTTCTTCAATTCATTGCATACTCCTTAGAATCTACTATGCAATAATTTCAACCCTTAACCCATGATCTTGCATGATTTTAAAAATAAATGATAAAAGACTTTCATGGCTTGCTGTCCATCATGTTTCAGCTTTTTACCATCTGAATAATCAACCTGGTTAAGATAAATCACATTTCTATCTCTGGCATCTGGTCCAAAATCTAAAATCAGACTGCAGTCTGATCCAAATTTTTAGGAGTGCACCATACTGGAGCACCAAGGTGGCGCACCAGGGTGGCACACCTAACCAGAGCACCATCCTGGTGCACCAGTCTGGTCAGAGAGTAAATCATCATCTTTGCATCATAACCTGCATGCTTTCCTGGGTGCTTTTGGCTTTGATTTTTATGGTGTATATTCTCTGATATGGCATGTCTTTGCATGCATGATTTCAGTCTTGGATGACACTGTTTTAAGCCTTTTTTACATCTTGCATATTCAGCCAGTTGCTGAAATCTGGTGAGCTGATTGCCCCATGAACTCCTGTTTGGGAGATTCTTATGCATCAGTCCATGATCCAGATCTGGATAACATAGCTGAATCTTGTTGTTTTGACATAGCATAGGGATGGTGTGGTCTTGTGTGAGGCATACAACCCTTAAGCACAAGACCCATCTTGTGTTTTCTTGTTTCGATCTTGATAGGATACTCATGTTGCATTTTCTGATGAGTTTGCAAGTTTACAAGAATTTTACATTGCATGGCATTCTGGTTCACTATCGGATTTATGATTTCCTCTGGCACGCTTTCTTGGCTTCAGTAGAGCACATAGGTGGTGCAGCAGACTGGAGCACCAGTCTGGCACACCACATAGGCGCACTAGCCTGTTTTCTGTAGCACACAACAACTTTTGGCATGGTATTTAGCATGTTTCCCGTTTTGGATTTGCTTTTGGTTTTCTCTGGTTGTCTTCTTGGGTATTGTAACCATGCCGGCGAGGAGATTCCGCAAATGAATGCGAAATCGGTCGGCAAAATCACGTCGAAAAAGCAAAATAAAACGGAGTCGCCACCTAATCTATTATGGAAGACAAGGAAAACCAAAACATGAAATAAATCAT
>JAMKQA010037418.1:0-12681 GCA_024699735.1 Posidonia australis | reverse complement strand
GTTTTTGGGAATGAATCCCAAGTGTGGTTTAATGAAAAAGTGACTTTCAAATATTAAAACCAAGTTTTGCATTTTAAGAAACGAGTTTTCTTTGGTTTACTGTGCTTGCTTGTAGTTGGGTGTTTTGGGGGCGCGTACTGGGTGACTTAGATGTCACTCATGCATGTTGTGTGTGTTTCAGGTGCAGACTGCGTGCAACCAGTTTCCGATGCGGGAATCGAAGTTTCTAGCCGCGCATCGAGATCCTAGAGGTGAGCCTTGGTTACAATCTCTTTTTATTTTGTAATTGTGTAATTAGGCTTGTGATGCTATTGTTTAGTAGCGTGCTCGGGTTCGGGGCGTTACAAGATATTATCTCCTGATCCTCCTATAGTATAGGACATCAGAAAGACTTATAAGGATAGAACCCTAAGCCTTGAGCTCTAGGGGAGACTTTTAGAAATTAGAGAAAGGCTGTCTAGAGTTAGTGAATAACGTTTTCTGAGAGAGATCTACGGCCTACATGAAGAGTCCTTTTCTTTTTTTTCCTTTATTTCTTGTTTTCTTTCTTATGCATTTGACAAGCCATGCACATGAGCAGAAAAGTATAGACAGACCGACTTATCGGGTGTGCAATGATCTATGTGTTTTCCATTTGCCAAGCCATGCAATGATCTATGTGTTTTCCATTGGCACTAGAGACTTTAGTTTGGTTTATTTTATTTCGCTTTTATTATGTTTGGTTTTTCTTTTTTTTTCTTGGTTTTCCTCTCATCTCCCCATTTTAATAGACGAGGTTGTCACTTCGTTCTCTTATCCTTTTATTTTAAGTCTCCTTTTGGGCTTTATTTGTGGCCGCATGGTTTGTATGGACTTGTTCCACACGTTCTGGGAGCATCGGTCCATGCCACATGCGTATGGTCATAGAAAGGAAGTTGCCACCTAGTTTATTTAAAATGGAAAGATGAGGAAAATTAGATGCGTAAATAAAAAGCGAGGAAATAAGGATGCATGTCTCCAAAGCCAATGAACAAAAAACATAGGTCACCATGGGTAGAGAAAGGTTAAGGACTCCTATTACACATGAGGAAAGGGTTAGGAACCACCATACCCGATTACATTGCTTATGTGTGGCATTGCAAGTGTGCAAAGGCTTAGTGATGTGTGCCATAAGGAAAGAGGTTTGATGCTATGCAAATGCAAGTGAGAACATGTAGTGGGAATAGATCTCGATGCAATAAAATGAAACCATGCGAAGAAAGCACAAGGAATAGTGCTTATCTTGGTTGTTTGTGCTCTAAGCTAGCGCATAATGTGTCAGGGATTCATGCTAGTACTATGTGCCAAGCATATGTGCTATAGACACGTGCCCTAGGTGCTATGTTTCATACAGCGAGCTTTCATGGTATAAATGGGGAATCAAATTGCTTAAATCATGCAATTGAATGCTGAGGAACCATGCAAGCATGCCAATGCACAATCCTAGTGATTAAAATTGGACCTAGAACGAATGCTTGCTCCTCCCCACCTCCATGGTGCATCGTTGGGAAACTTGGTTTCTCATGGCCATCGAATGGGTCGTGAGCTCGAGTTAACCCATTTGTGGCATCAACAGAAGGTAGATGAAGGAGGAGAGGAGAGGAAAACATCATGCCATGTAATGCGACAGAAAACACGATAAGCTCCCACATCTGATGAGTCTCCATGCTGTGATGCCAAACCCATATGCCATCGTCGGGATGGGTGGCTGGAATGTGATTATTCCTTGGCCAATGGTCAGTGGCCTCTCATGAGATGAAGTGAACCCATCACACACTCACACGATAGAGATGGAAATTCAATGTGAAATCCAATGAAAATCAAACCAAACAAGATAGAGAAGGCAATGCGATGCAAGGGAGGCCTCAAACTCACCATGGTAGTAGGAGCTCACCTATGTCGCAGTCTAGAACGTGTTTCCTGATGTTGAAGGCTTATGGTGGTAGTCTTTTGGGAGGCTCTAGACATGGAAATTGGATGTTGACATGGCCGAGAAATTGGAGTGATGCTCAGATGATGGGTGCTCTCATCCTCACTCAAATAGGAAGACCATGTGGAGGAAGTGGAGAGGATGCTTGGCTCAGGCTCTGGGTGCCCTTTGGTTTATGGCCTAGGCGTGGTACTAGAGGATACCAACGAGCCAAGAGCAAGTGTTGAGAGAGTGAGAGAGCCACGATCTCACATAGATGAAGGTGTTGTTAAATAGAGGTGAAGAATGCATGGGAATGTTCGATGGTTACCCTTTTTTTGAATGGTTGGCTAAGATTGAAATCAAGGGATTAGATTTGGATTTAAACTTGGGATGAAGGGCATGATGGTCCCAATACACCAAGGTACATGCCTAGATCCATGGTAGCCAATGAGAAGAAATAAATGGGAGTCCACTAAATGAATGTCAACTTAGTCCTCACTAGAAATTAATCTAGCACAGGCCACCATGTGCTAGGTCTTCGTGTGTGTAAATCGTGTTGATGACATGCACTAGAGACATGTGTAGTGTTCACATGTTAGACATATTGTAGGGCCTATTTGTTGGATCTTGGCCCTATTTCATTGAATGCTTGGACCATTAGGTTGGCTTAAGGTGATCAAGGCTTAGGATATTGAGTGGGTTTTAGGTATTGGAACGGTTTTGAATGCTAGATAGGTTTGGGAGAGCATGTTAGGTCTACCATGACTAGGGCAAGCTCTTTTGAAGGAATCCATCGACAAGTGACTACAAGATCAGGGTGTCCACACTGTACCCCTAATTTTTGACAATTGGCAGTGCATCTTCTAACTATCCCTAGTATAGAATTAATACAAAAATTTATTTGAAATTTATAAAGGTGTCCTAAATGGAAGATGGAAGAATTACAAATGCTTTTGCAAACTATTACAAAATTTCTAGGAATGGTATAGCTCTCAAAATAGTTCAAAAGATCTACCCAAACACCATGTTCATTCACATACCTTGTGACAATCATCATTCAACAAGAAATAAGAAATAGCCATAAACAACCGAGAAAATAAAACCAACATTAGACACATTTGTGTTTGAGTATACTTCCCATCTAATGCACTTGTATCATAAAGCTACATAGAATCACTTTTCAAATAGTGATTAAAGGCTTTTGCTTGTTTTTCACTTTGTTTTAAAGTACTTTAAACCATCATGGGCTCCTAAAATGGTTTGGTTATCACTGTCATTTGAGTGAAACCTATGGGTCCTCACAAGGTGAATAATCTTCATGTCTTGGTACTACCCTACCTCTACTTTTAGGATCTTTGGGGAGAAGAATGCACACGACCCCTAACCCATAGAGGTAGAGCTTCATGTACCCAAGATTAATCGGGTCACTCACGTATATATGCAATCCAAAGAAAATCAAGAATTTTTGTATATATAATACAAAATCCTATTTCCAAGTTCTATGACCTGTTTGCAAAAGATCAAGGGAGAGAGAAGAAATCTTTGTAGACGAGAATGACAACACAAACACCAATCTCAAGCCTTTGCAATAGGGGTACAAGGGACTTGTGCGATTACTTGTGTAGCTTGAGAATGGACACAAACAAAGTATTACCCACTAATGGGCCAATCCAAGGCACCTATGAATGGTGAAATTTTTGAAAAGCACCTAAGAACAAAGACTCTAGTCCCTACACAATGCCAATCACCACACACCTCAATATGTAAGTCATTTTTTGCAACAAATCAAGGTACTTTTAAGAAGACAGAGAGGACAACTATTCAAAAGTGTAAGATGCAGCCTAGCATGCATCATATATAAGAGGTAAAATGGCATGCGTTTACCAATATGAAAAAGAACTTTAGGGAAAGAACTCTACTTTAAGTGACCACCTTTGGTCCTATGAATCAAAAATCAAATGGGACTTGGTCGCAAGTATTTTAGGCAGAAAGAAAGTTTCAAATCACCCAAGGTGTTCTTATGCCTCCAAAACCCAAGGGGGGGAAAACACACTATCTACCGAAAGTCATGAAAAGAAGAAGGTTTCCTTGATGGGGAAACAAGGAGTGTGAAAGAAGATTTCACCATAGCAAAGAGACACTTTTAGTAGTTCCACCGTAATAACCATTTTGTGGATGTCAGGTTTTCTGACATGTGTGTCAAACGATATTCGTTCCACACTTTTGTGTAGACTTGGTTCCATTGCTCCATATACTTGTGAATCAAATGTGATCACCACTCTTGATTTGCTTTTGCTAGCCCTCAAGATGCCTGGGAGAGATGTTTGTGTGGTGTAGGTTTGGCTACATTTGTGTTATGCCTACATCACCCAAAGGTTTCCTATGCTAATGAGTTTCCTTCTCTGTTTTCCATTCAAAACTAGCAAATAATTTCATTGATCAAACAAGTGCAGTATTTGAGCAATGAAGCGAATGCAGGCAACATATAAAATTCAAACAAATACGCACTCGGGGCTTATCCCCTAGTTTACTCTAAATGCATTGGCTAACTACTAATGTAAAAGGATGCAAAGAGAAGTCTAGAGGTGTAAGAATGGGGGATGTGTCATTGGAGGTGTTGGTTGGAGGACGATGTCACTAGGTCCCAGGTTGGGTAGGGGAGGCTGGCGGAGTAAGGAAAGCTCTCTTCTATTTGATAGCTCACACTTCTTGCACTAAATTTACCTTTGGCAAGGTTGGTGTGCCATTCTTGGTAGCAAAGAAAAGTTGCACTAGTTGTCACTATGCTCGAGGTGTGAGACACAAGATGGATTGCATCTTACATTGGGCATTAAAATAGTTAGTGTTCAACACCCTCCATAAGATGGTAACAAGGCTAACAATGGCAAATGATGGAATCTATTACCATAATGATCAATAAGTCAATGCTTGATCTCCAAAATCTACCAAAAATGGAAATCTTTTGAAATTGAAACTTTCTAGAACGAGGAAAATGTAAGGTGGAGTTGGTGTCGGAGGGTACACCTATCACACGTTAGATGTGGGTGGGTTTGCATCTAACATAAGGTGCTAGCTAGCCTAGTCTCTAACACCTTAGAGTTTAGAAAATTCGATAAAAGGTGATTGAGGTCAAAAAAGGTTAAATGAGTGATTCTAAGATATTGGATGAAGTCAACACAGTGTCTTGAATAGGAAACTTGACTCATTGAAAAATAGAAAGCCTAGTCGAAATCAAATAAGGCAAGGTTGACTGATGAAGGGGCAAGGAAACTACCAACGTAATATGTAGCTTATCATGCGTCTTATGTAAGACACCACTTCCTATGAGTCTAACAGTAGAGACATGAAAATGTGCCCAAAAGTGAGGCCTATGTGGAGAGAGAGTATCTCAATGTCAAGTTGGGATGAAGTTCAACCTAATAGAGTTTGGGGAAATGCCAAAGTAGGATATCTATTGGTACTAGTCTATATTTTGAACAACACTTTGTCTTTTCCGGGTTTATTTCTTCTGAGCTAGTCCATATTTCTAGATAGTTTTCACTTAAGGTGCTGTTTGGAAACATGTTTCTTGGGATACTTTTCATGAAAAATGCTTCTAAAGAATAATGCAGTTCCTAATGGTTCATAGGTTGCAGCCAATCCTAGTAAGCTAATGCAAGCTTTTGTAGTTCATCTTACCTAAAAGCTGCATTTTTCAAAAAGCTCATGGTTGGTAGCTTTTTCGAAAAAGTTGTACATGCACCTTGTTAACTTCTCAAAATACCCTTATAACTTCAAAGGTATTACAGAAAATACCTTATTGAAATTATGATTGTTGCCATTGGCAATAAAATTGGTTTCGCAAGCCCTACTCTCTCTTTCTCTTTCGCTTTCTCTTGCACACTCTTTGGCAATGTGTGGAGGGCGACTCAGTGTTCTAGTGGTAGTATGGATAGCGATGACTCAATGGTGGTAGTGGCTCAACAACAAGGACGACAACAATCTTAACTCAAGTTTTTTTTTTAATCTTTTTTTTTCAATATTCTCCTTTTCTTCACTCAAGGGTGGAAATGTTCCCTCTCTCTTAGCTTTGCTTTTTCAATATTCTTCTTCATCTCCACGCCATGCATTGTGAATGCCCTAATATATTTTTCACTTTATTTTGGAATGCTTATAGTGAGCTTCGGTGACGTAGATGGTGACTGAACAGTGGTGGTGTTCTAACGATAAAGATAGCAATCACAATTCACACATGGTTTTAATTTTTAAATATTTTGATTTTCTCTTAATTTTTTCCTATTTTCATATTTTTCATATGAATATGCTTTGTGAATGGTATTTTGCAATAGTTTCCAAAAGCCCATCTCTTCTTTCTCCATTACTTTTTCAATTGAGTGTACATACTTTTCAATGAGCGACCTAAATGGTGGTAGTTGTTATTTTTTTCTTTTATTGACCCAACTCATGCTCGAAATTTCCTTTTTAGCAGTATCTCATGCTCTGATTTGTAAAAGTAGTTTACATCTATGGGAAATTGTATATTAATGCATAATTGAACAAGTTTGTTACAAATTAACATTTTGTTTAGTTTACCATTACAGGGGATGAATATAATTTGCAAGGGATTATTTTTTTTTGAATTACAAAAAGGATAGAACAAGTGACATGTTATTTACAATTAATACTCAAAATAATTACAACCATTGGGTGAGTAATACAGATAGGAACATAGACTTTTCCTCAAAAAATTATTTGTTGAAAACAAAGCAACAATAATAATGTTTGACTTGGTTTCTCTTCTTTGTGAAATGATGTATTATGGGAGTATGAGTTTTTCATGTGCTTTATTGTGTGTTTACCATTACAATCAAGATGTTTTCTATTTATATTTGTTGCTTACATACAATGCCATATTAATCAAGTTGCTTTATTATATTTCTTTTCCCTACAAGGATAGATGTCATGTTCAATTTTGATATTTCAATGCTAATGAGTGATGAAGAAGTTCCAAAAGAGAAACTCAAAGCATCTTGTCTTCTTATGGACTTAGTGGGAGAGGAAGTTGTTTTCATTAGGTTGTCCATATCTTCTATTCAATACTACAATGAATATTTCTATCACAAAACTCTTGTGTACACTTCCTCTTTTATAGCAAACTATATTATTCATAACTTGTTAAATTCCCATTAGTTATAGGAATTGCTTTAATCATTGTCGTGTGATGTTTGATGAGATCATATGATTGTGTCATATCTTTAAAGAGAGGGGTATGTTGCAAGGCACAAGAAATGTAATACAATCTGAAAACAAATGAGAATTTTCTTACAAACAATTGAACATGGACATAAAAATCAGTTGGTGCAACACAACCTGCAACACTCAAGAGAAACAATTAGTAGATATTTTAACCAAGTCCTAGATGCCAAGTGTGCATGGGCACCTAAGATCATACAACCCAACCATTCATTATTGGCAACACCAACACATATTGTTGAATATAATGGTGGAAAGTACTATCTATTTTTTAAAGATTGCATCAAAGCTCTAGAAGGAACACATATCCGTGCACAAGTACTAAAGGTTTATCAATTAGCATTTAGAAGCAGAATGGAAGCAAAAATATGTATACAAAATGTGCTAGGTGCGTGTGACTTTTGCATGCACTACACTTTTGTTTCTATTGCATGGGAGGGAACAACACACAATTGCAAAGTGTGACCATCCATAGTTGGAACCGAGAACCAAAAGTGTGAGGAGATGAAGTTGCCCATGCCAAGTAACCACGAAGAGTGGTGCATCCAACGAAGGATCTCAACTTGAAAACACAAAGGCAAAAAGCAAAAAGACTGGGTAAGGAAAAGCAAATGGAGTTGCCACCTCATCTATTAAATACAAAAGACGAAGGAAATTGTCCAAGGAAAAGAATGCAAGAGATAAAGCAAACGAAGTTAAACAAGATGCTCCATGCTAATGGATGCAACACATTGATCATTATGGCTAGCAAAAGTGTAAGGACTCCTATTAGGCATGGAAAAGGTGTTAAGCAACCTCATATGCCCGACGAGTCGATCTTTCTAGGATTGATTTGCTCGCATGTGTGGCCATGTCAGCATGTGAATGCCAAATAATGTATGCCCAAGGTAAAATATGTGATACCTTTCAAATGAATGCTCCTAGATGTATGCCACGATATGCTCAATGCTAAGATGCCATGAAATGCAAGTAAAACATGTGGAGAGAAGAGATTAAGATGCAAGAAACAAAAACATAGTGAGAAAACAATGCAATTAGTTGCTATGTCTTGCTGTCTGTACTAAACCCAAGGGAATCGCATTGGTGTATCACGTTTTATTTGTATGCTAGATTTGTACACTAGTGGATTGCATTACAAGTTTTGCAATGTTAGACCGTATGCTTCATCACTCGAACACGATGGAAGCAAAGGCTGATTTAAGCCTAGAAACATGCAAACATGCCATGGGAACATTCAAAACGATGGAAAACATGAATGCAAGCAATTAAAATCGAAATGCAAGCACAATCCACACCCAATAATGCACCCACTGTGTTGCATGTGCTTGTTCACTACTAGTGAACAATCGGCCGGAAAAGGATAACTCTAAGGTTGTGAATGCATTTTAAGCATCAAGGAAAAGTTAGGAGGAGTGTGCATGTGTGGGGATGGGCCACATTCAGTGCCCAAGGGTCATCGCCCTCATGCGAATATGGAATCCATCGTCAGAAACAAGGGATGCAAAATAGTGATACTTCAAGAAAAACACAAGCAAATCTACATCAAGGAAGCATCACAGAGCTAAGGGGGAAGATAATTAAGCTACGATGAGGGATGCTTACCTAATGTTGAGGTGTGATTGTCCCTCCCAACTTTGATTCATAGAGGTGTTCTCTAGGTCATCATTTTTGATTGCGACAGAGGTAGAGACAAGGCTTGGATGTGTTGTATAGGGGCTATGGATGCACAAGGAAGGTTGTGTGGTGCATAGCATGGGCTACAAATGCTTCGCTTGAGAGGTGGAGGGAGGTGTAGTGTTGGCTGCGGTTGTCAGTGTATGGAAATGTGGTGTGGTGGTTGGGTGTGCGTGGCTTGATGCTCGGCAGTGGAGGTTGGGCATTGGTCATAGACGAGAGGTGTTTAAATAGTAGAGTTGCATACATGGGTGTCATCGATGTTTAACCGATTTTTGAATCAATGGTTTGGATTTGAGTAGATAGATTGGATTGGGATTTTAGTTGGGAAGAAGCGTATGATGGTCAAGACACACCAAGAAACATGCCTAGATCCATGCCAGCTAATGAGAAGCAAGGTTTTTATAGTCCATAGGTGAGTGGACAAATCAACACATTGCACTAGAATTCTGACACAAGGCATATGCACTATCAATTTGTGCTAATTGGTAGTGCTACTAAGTTACCCCAGTTGCTAGTGCCACTAAGTCACTCTAGATCTATTGTAGGACTTGTTTGCTAGGACATAGGCTTGCTTCATGAGTGCTTGACCACCAAATGCGTTCTGGGTGTCTAAGGTTGGTGGTTATGGGTAGGTTTGAGGTGCTGGATGGGTTTAAGGTGTTAAGTAAGTTTATGGCTCTAGATAGTGCCTTGTCATAGTTAGGGCGAGCTCTTTTGAAGGGGTCCATTGATAAGCAACCACAAAATTAGGGTGTTTATAGATGCCCCACCTTGAGCAAGGTGAAGGGAAGTGAGCTTGATGCTCAGGGTTGGCAAGACACCTCACTTGAAGCCTACAAGTGGGTGGCGTTTGTTGTTGGCTCTGAGTCACTTATTTGGTTGATGCATTGAAAGTCATGACTCATTGCCCAAATTCAAATGCTAAAGCATATATTGATGGAATGAGTGCTAATGCAATACTTATGCTAATACTAATGTGTGCTACTTTGCTATGCATGTGTGTGGATGCATGACACTGATGAGGATGTCCAGTATGCAATGTTGATGTGATGATGTTCGATGTAAGGGTGGTGATAGTCGTGACTGTCAGCCTGACTACGAACGCAGTGTGAATGCCAATGTTGAGCGTGGTATGTTGATGCTAATGTGGTGATATTGACACTAAAAGTGATGCTAAATGCTGATGCAAATGATCCATGCTGAAGTGAATGATGTTGATGCTAATGAGGTGGTTATGTTGATGATGATGCATTGTGATACCAGGTGACAAGCTGATGGCTAATCAACTCATAAAAGGGCATGAAAAGCTATCAAACATGTGCATGGAGGGTCACTAGACAACACTATCGAGGTTACTGACTAGATAGTTGGGGATATCAACCAAAGAGGAGGGGTATGACAAGTCATCAGACATGCCAACTGGGATGCTAGATAGTTTGATGGATGTCATTTGTGTAGTAAGGGTTACCAGTTCGAAGAGAGGGGCATGACAAGTCATCCAACATGCAAACCAAAATGCCAGTTCATTTGACAGGTGTCAACCAGATAGCTTGATGGTGTCACCGGGACAACTTGATGGTGTCACCATGTCATGCCCCAAATTTCCCATAATAATTTAAAACAAATTAAATTACAGAAAATATCAACTACTAGGAACCTGTGTGTGCGACTATGAGACTCTAGATTATTTGTATTATGCTAAATCCTCTGCATGCCTGCACCTGCAACCAAAAATATGAGGAAAATATGACTGACAAAAGTCACCCAGCATGCACCCTACAAACGGTAGAAAACAAAACTATATTAATTTTTCTTTTAAATTCATTTCGCAAATCAATTTCTCTAAAATCCCACAAACCAAGTCTACACCGGCCAAAACATCAACTAGGGCTGTACTAGCCCAAAACCACAAATGAGGCCCTCAAGGGCCAAAACCACACAAAGTGAGTCAGGAATCCCGACGCCAAGCAACCAATCTTTGGCCACAAGCAGTCCATCGAAGAGCCACCAACGGCGTTTGCACGACCACGGTGAAGCCACCTTGTGCAGGAGCGATCAACATCCTGCGATTCCTCTACCTAGAGAATCCTCACAAAGCCAAACTCTCCCTAGGAAGGCTATCCTATCTCATAAGATGCTACTAGCTACATGGCATGTGTCCCACCTACACTAGCCACCAAAAGGTACGCCCCGTCACGGCATCCTCCACACACGGTGCTTAGGAGGGTGTGTCATACCTCCACACTCGACGACACCTAAGCCTCAATGCTCTTAGCGACAGTAGGAGTATCATACCTCTCCGTCATGCCACAAGACACCTAAATCTACGGACCACAACCCTAGCCTTGATACGACAGTCAAGGAGTCTCATGCCACTAGGACCCAACGTCCCTTAGCCTCAGTTATCTCATCCCCTGACCTCAACCAGGGAGATGTGCTTGACAACCCAAGAATGTCGTCACATTTCCTAGTCTCGACGACATGATCCCACAATGTCTTGGTCCACATATAGAAAACTAGGAAAAAATATTTTCCAAATCTTCCAACTCATCTCTTTTGAAATCATTTTCAAAAACATTTTATATCTATGGAAATTCATCCAAAATCTTGACAACATGGCACATCAGGTGTCACATAGAACCACCATTGATAGCCCACAATCCCATCTCCTTGGAAAATACAAACCAATTCGAGAAACCATTAGAAAATTGTTTCTTATAAAAAATATCTAGGCCCTGATTTGACATGCCAAATACGAGTTCGGTAGACCGAACTGGATCGATCGACTGAATCAGGTCAACGGTCAACACTCAGGCCAAAATTGGTATACCAAAAATGGCTCGATCAACTGAAATCCACTAATTCAATCAATTGTCTAAAATCAGATGATCAAATTTTGACTAGCAGACCAAAATTGACAAAAAATGGCATACAGTTATGGTTGATATGCCGATTTCAGCGAAAACCAAAAAACGACCCAAACTCAAACGTCCAAAATCATCCAAACTGGGACCTTTTATCTAACCCTAAAAACATACACCAAAACACTCACACAAAACATAAAATGTAAACCCTCGACACTACTCCATATCCCAACAAACAAAACCAAAATCCATTCATCATGCATCAAGATATAAATTCGCAAAGTCCTGAGGATCAAAACTACCCAAACCACAATCACCATCATAAATATCCATAAAAACCACAATAAATTCTCATAAATTCCAAAATATTAAATTTAACCTAGATTACATGCATCCTAGGCATTTCTACCATTTTTCATGCATTCTACTCAATAAATTGGAGTGTGTACCTTAAAAATGCTCTTCGACAATCCTCCGCTATCTTTGGTGATCCCAACCATCGACAAAGCTCTCTCGACCATAGGGGCATAGCACAGGAGCTCCACATGCCACCATGAGCCATTGCACGCCTCTACAGAGCCTTAAAGACATCGAACAAGGAGGAAGATGCGTGGAGGAGAGAAACAAGTGAGGGAGACAGGAAGGAGGGGGTGAGTGGAGGGAGAGGGAAAGAGAGAAAGGTGGCGTGCTTGGGACAAGAAGGATGAAGCAGTGGAGGAAGGAAGGGAAGAGTGCATTGAAGCATGGGGAGTGTGCCTAGGCTTATAAAGGCACACAGCGTACAAGGTAGGCACGCATGCATACGAAACAGGCCACACATGCTGTAGACACCCCTGTTTTACCAATCTTGCAGGAGGGGTCTGTTGGCTGAGTTCAAACCCTAACCTAGGCCTTTTAGTTCATGGGGACCCAATTGGGCCCATGAAGGCCCATTTAGGCCCATTAAACCTTGGTTGAGCCCATTTGGGCCCATCACAT
>JAMKQA010037417.1:0-11924 GCA_024699735.1 Posidonia australis | reverse complement strand
TTTTTCGTGTGTATGGTTTTCCTTGTCTTCCATAATAGATTAGGTGGCGACTCCGTTTTATTTTGCCTTTTCGACGTGATTTTGCCGACCGATTTCGCATTCGTTTGCGGAACCTCCTCGCCGGCATGGTTACAGTGTCCAACCACCCCAGAATGTCATCACATTCCCTAGTCCATATTACATGGTCCCACAGTGTCTCGACCCACAAACAAAAAACCAAGAAAAACCATTTTCCAAAATGGGCCAACTTGTTTCTTTGAATACCATTTTCAGACCATTTTACATCTTTGGGAAACTCTTCCAAAACCTCCACAAAATCGGTGCATTAGGTATCTCGAAAGACCACCCTTGATTACCCACAATCCCATCTCTAATGGGCAAAACAAACTAATCTAGAAATCCTCAAAAAACCATTTTTCATAAAAACAGCTGGGGCCTGAATCGACAGACTGTTTTTGAAAAATGGAATACCAAAATTCCCTGATTCGGTCAATCAAAGAGGATCAATCGTCTGAATTGGGTACAGGTCAACATTCGAGGTATGAAACAACATACCGAAAACCATATCGGTCAAACAAAAAACCATGATTTGGTAATCTGATTTGGTTCGGTCGACTAAACCTATACCAGGAGGACCAAAACTAACAAAAAAATGGCATACCAAAATGGTCCATTGTGTTGTTTTCTGTGAAAGCAAAAAACAATCCTTAGCCACAAGCCTGCAAAATTGCCCAAATTAGGACCAAGAGGCGGACCCCCAAAACAAGCACCATAAAATCCAACTAAAACATATATTGTAGACACTTGAGTCTACTCCAAATCCACACAAGCAAAACCAAAATCCATTCACCACAACTCATGCAAGAAATTCACAAAGCTAGAAGAGTCAAAAGGATCCAAAACACAACTACCGTCATAAATGGCCATAAATGCCACCATAAATTATCATAAATTCACAATAAGTTCTACGAATATAAATTTACCTAGATTTCATGCAATCCTATCATTTTCTACTATTTTCATGCTCTCTACAATACGGTGGGTGAGGTGCCTACCTAAGAACACACTCCGACGACCCAACACCAGCCTCCAGCCAACACCAGTGATCCTAGGCATCCTCAACCACTCCATGACCTCAAGGACACCGCACTAGGGCTCCACGCACCACCACACACCACCTTAAGCAACCGCCAACCTCTACTTCTTCATGACACCACCGGTAGGAGAAAACAGGGGAGGGAGAGAATGGGTGAGGGGGAGAGAGAGGGGGGAGAGTGTGAGTGGGTGGGGGAAGGAGAAGGGTGGAGGAGGAGAGAGGTGAGATGGGGGAAGGTGCTGACGGTCATGAGGAAGAGGAGGAAATGTGAGGAGGAAGGAGGAGAAGGATGGTGTCGCAGATTTGTTGCATAGCTTGCGTCCTTGAATAGCCATGCCACTGGGAAGGTATGCATGCGGCCAACTAGGCATCCATGCATGCCCGTAAAAACCAACAGAACCACACACCACAACCACCCGCTCCCAGCATGAGGCCAACAGCAAGCCTCACCAACCGGCCCACAAACATAGGCCTCACATGGACCCACACACGGGTCCACAAGCGCAGTGCCACACGCATAGTGCCAACCACATGGGGACAAGCATAAGGACACACAAACAGAAGCTAGCCCACAAGGCCTAAGCCTGAAACCACAAATTCACACAGTGAGCCTCGAAAATAGTAACACCCACCTAGAAATAAATTCATTAAAAAAGTAAATAATTACAAAATAAATTTACGGGTGTTACAGCTCGGGCTGGTTGTGCGGGTTGGGCAGGTAGAACTATAGAAGATAAAATGAGAAAATAATGCATGTGATTTAGTTACTGAAATTTATCATGTACTGAAAGTATTTAGAAATAGAGTTTTCAGAAGAGATTACATGATTTAAAAGAAAGATTTTTCTTGTATTTAATTTAAGATTTCCAAGAATGATTCTAGTTCAAAAGAGCTTTAGAAAGTGTTATTTTCAAAAAAAGAATGGTTTTACAGTAATGATTTCTGTAATAGAAAGATTTAGGAAAAAAATGCATGTTTTTTAGAAAAAAGATTTCAGAATTAGTGTTGGGCCAAGGTGAAAGAAATTGGGTGCCAAGAAAGTTAGTATTGGCTAGGCCGTGTGCACAATCAAGGGATTTAGTGTTGCTTGGGCCGTGTACTCAGCTAAGCGAGTTAGTGTTAGATAGGCTAGGTAAGGTAGCTCAAGAACTCGATGGGCCAGGTAAAATCACCAAAAATGCTTGAAACACTAAGAAAATTAGTGGGGCGTTGAAAGAACACATCCTCGTGCAAGCGAAAAGAATAGTGCAGCTTGTTGGTCGGAAACGGTAGATGCCTGCAACGGCTCTTTTATCGTGGCAGTGTAGAAGGTTGAGTTTGGTGCTTCTCCCTCTATTTGTGGCCAGGTCACACTTAATCAAAGTGACACCAAAAAAAAAAGATTTTCATATTTCAGATTCAGAATCAGTTTTAGGCTAGAATCGAGTTTGGTTTTGGTTTCTGAGTGTAGACACCCCGATTTTGCAGTCACTTGACAGCAAGCTCCTCTAGAAGATGTTCTGGTTGCAACCACCACTCGTAAACCCTAACTCCATCAGAACCCTAAGCCCACTTAGGCCCACACAAGCCCCATTAGGTCCACACAAGCCCATTAGGCCCAAACAAACCCACTTAGGCCCAACAAGCCCATTAGGCCCACACAAGGCCATTAGGCCCACACAAGCCCACTAGACCCACACTATGCCCACACAAGCCCACTAGACCAACTCAAGCTCACTAGGCCCACACAAACCCACTAGGCCCACATAAGCCCACTCTAAATTAATCCAAGTAAAATCACTAATTAAAACCAAAAATAAACAAAATTCACCTAAATCTACTTATAATTTTAATTAATTATGTAAAACCCTAATTTAAAACCAAGTTAAACAAAATCCACTTAAAATCCTAATTAATCAAGTGAAAACCCTAATTAAAATCAAAATCAAGCAAAATCCACTTAATATCCTAATTAATCAAATGAGAACCCTAATTAAAGTCAAAACAAAGTGAAATCCATTTTCAAACCACTTTAATCCATTTAATTTCAAAGAAAACCTAAATTAAACTCAAAAACCCTAAAAAAAACCTTAAAGTCATTCAATTAAGTTAAAAAACCCTATATTAAACCCAAAACTTTAATTAAAACTATAAAACCCTAATTTAAGCTAAAAACTTTAATTAAAATCCAAAAACCCTAAAAAACCCTTAAAATAATTAAATCCATAAAATCCTAATTTAAAACTAATTAATAAAACCCTAAAATGATTAAAATAAAAAAAAACCCTAAATCATTTAATTAATCCCAAAAGGAATTAATTTAAAACCTCTTAATTAAATTCAAACCTCTAAAAACCTAATTTAAAAACAATTAAACTTCAAAATAACAAAATCACCAAAGCAAATTATTAAAATCAAAAAACAAAATTAAAAGCCTAAAACAACCAAAGAAACCAAAAACAAAACGAAAAAAAGGAAAAAAACCAAAAGCCCAAAAATTAGGCCCGTTAAGCCCAAACCATATTTTGATTGAAAACTTAGGAAACGAAAAAATAAAGGAATAGTACCTTCTTCTCCCGTGACCATCACCCCATCCTTCCTTCCCCAACTGCCTTCCCCACGAGCTAGCTAACTGCAGCCACGATCCCCCTCATGCCATCCACCCTTAAAAGCTTCGAGAAACCACCCATAGGAAAGGATCAGAAAAAAACGGCAACAGAAGAGAGGGAAAAAGAGAGGTCGCCAGAGAGAGGAGAACCACATTCCATGCTTTCCACACCCACTAATCTAGAGAAAACCCAGCAAATTCCTAGCCTTTAGATCACCTTCTTCAGCCCGTTTGCAGCCTCGGATAGCCCAACCCCAGCAGCCAGTGTGTTCGCCAAAGCATCTCGCCACCGCCAAAGCTCGCGGACAACCACTCAGGTAGCCCTCTCTTCCCTCTCCTTTTCATTCGTGCATGCCCCTTAGAGTCCCCTAGACATCCAGGATGCACCACGGTGGAGCCAAGCCCCTCCCGTGTGCCGATGACCCACCTCCGGCGATGGGTTCGCCATCGTCGGCGGAGCCATGACTGCGAGCATGCCCCTAAGGGGCCTTCCTCCCCTCTTCTTCTCCTTCCTCTCCTCCACCTCTGGCCCCCCTTTCGCGGAGAAGCTGCTGCACGCCGCCGCACCATCGCCACCGCTCGCCGTCACGACGCCCGTCGCCGCTCCCACGCACTTTGCTCCAAGACAACGCCTCTGGAGGACTCCCCGTAGGGCACCAAAGCTTCTCGCATCGCTCCGCCGTCTCCTAGAGCCCCCGCGATGTCCCAGCCACCGCCACAGAGCTCCTTGCCAGAACTCGAGGTGGGGGGAAGGCCTCGGGCCTCCCCAGTTGCATCCCGCTTCTCGAGGAGGTCTGCCACGCCTCCTCGATGCTTCCCTAGGCCTTCGTAGCAGCCGTCGCTCTCTGGAGAGCCCCCAGGAGGTCGTCGGAGAGGATCACCGGTGACCTCCGGTGATCTTCGAATGGGCCTTTTATGGCCCATTCAGTTAAGTTTTTGATTTTTACATTTAGGTCCTAAAATGTTACATTTCAGTCCTTTTTTATTACATTTGGGTCCAAACATTTTCATTTCAGTCCCTTAAGTTTAAAAATAATTTTTATTTCTTTATTTTGCCTGTGAATTTTGCATTTGGCCCCCTAAAGAGTTCATCTTTTAATTCCTATCATATTAGTGCTTGTTTTTATCACATTTAAGTCCTAAAAAGTTACATTTAGCCCCTGAATGTTTTTTAAAACAAGTTTTCTCTATGACATTTGCAATCTAAACCCTGAACATTTAAAATAATGTTTTTTAAGTTTAAAACTTTAATAAAAGCCCTCCAGCTTTTTTAAAATGCTTTTTTGCTTTAGACAATTTGCATAGAGGCCCCTGAGCTTTCTCAAATTCTTTCTGAAGTTCATTTTTTCTGTAGAAATTGCATTGAAGCCCTTGTATTCTTTTAAATGTTCCAGAATGCATGTTTTTGCTAGTTAATTTGCATTTAAACCCCTGAACTTTGCAGAAACTTTCCAGAATGTTCATTTCTTTAGTTTATTTGCATTCAAACCCTTGGACTTTGCAGAAACTTTCCAGAATGTTCATTTTTATGGTTTAATAGCATTTAAACCCCTGAACTTGTTTTTAAAACTTTTCTGAAGCATGTTTTCTCAGGATAAATTGCACTTTAACCCTCTGTCTTTACTGAAATTCTTCTAGATGCTTTATTCTGTTGAGTAATTTGCAGTTTAGCCCCTATACTTCATTGATTTTACTCTGATTGCTTGTTTTCAGTGGTAAAATGACCATTTTGCCCCTGAAACTTCTTGGATCTTTTCTGAATCATTTTTCTTGCATTTTTACCCTGATTTTATGCAAAATTGATTTAAATGCATGTTTTAGTGGTAGAATTGCATTCTGACCCCTAGAGAACTTCATTTTAACTAGGGATGCACATTTGACCCCAAAATTCTTCATACTTGCATAGAATGTGTTTTCCTATGTATTTTTGATGACTTGGGCTTCAGAACTTCAGTTTTCTTTGGAATTTGGGCTTCTTGCACAAAACCCCCTAGACTTCTCACATTTGCATTCACACATGCATTTTGCATGGCTTTTCACATCTTTTTGCATAGATTTTCTCGTCTTTTCTTCTCGACTTTGCGTATGTTTTCCTAGCTTGATTCCGACTTGGTTTACTCCCTATTTTCCGTGGTTTGGACTTGTTTTGGTTTTCCATCACTCGAGGGCATATAGTAAAAGGCTTGTCAAAGCCGACATGGTCCCAGAATGAGGATTATTTTCCCCTTTTGATTTTCTCGGATTTATCCTAATTTCTGCTGATTTACGAGACACTTTTCGAGAATTTCTCGATTTTCATGATTTTCCTCATCGCCCGAAGGCATACAGTAACAGGCCTGAGGGTTGACATTTAACCCCATCACGGGTTATTTTTCCCTTTTTGATTTTCACGACTTTTTCCCTAATTCTGAGAATACGGGTTGACTCGACTTTTTATCCTTTTGACATAAACATGGTTTTCAAAGGCGTTCTTTACAAAAACATCGTCATTTCATGTGATTTTCTGCAATTTTGTCAATTCATGTGGATTTCTCCGTAATTTTTGCGCATCGTCTTTCACATCCATCCAGTATTGTCTTAACACTCACATCAACATGATTAGAACACAATCTAGGCATAACAAACACTCATTTAGCCTCTAACAAGCGAATTAGACTAGAAAGACCGAGTTCCTCAGGCGTACGAGGGTGCCTAACACCTTCCCCGTGCGTAATAGGAATCCTTACCCATCCTCTGGTTGGTAGACATCTGGCCTTCACGTTTGCGTCTCTTTCATTCACTTTTAGTGAATCGTTTGTGGTTTTCCTCGTCTTTCCCTTAAAAGACTAGGTGGCGATTCCATTTCCATCCCTCTCATCCCATCTCGCGCCCTCGCCATCTCGACATGGCTGTGGCCTCCTTACCCCCTTGAGCGGGTGCACGGTCACACTGACTTTTAGCTAGATTCTAGCCAAGATAAGACCAATGTTTTAGGGCTACTTCTAGCTAAGTTGTGTTTTTACTAGATTTGAGATTTGTGAATTTAAGCTAGAATCTAGTCTCATAATAGTTTTTCGGAAGCATATTAGAATAGAGCATGAATTTTAGAAAAAGAAAGAAAGTTTTGAAAGAGCATGTTTTGCCGAGATTTCTTGAAAAGGGTTTTTAAGAATCATAAACAGAGTTTTGAGTTTTGGCTTAGCAAGAACCAGATTAGAGATTTACAGAGAAGCTTTTCAGAAAAGATAGTTAGAGTTTTGCTTTGAGAACTACGATTTAGGAATTTTTGGTTGTTTTCTGCTGTTTTTGTTGGGTGTGTACTGGGTGACTTAGAAGTAACTCATGCGTTTTTAATTATTTGGTTTACAAGTGTATAGTTGAAGTGCAGTCAGTACCCATGCTTGAGATTTTTGGGAGCCACTAGCTGCACATAGGTTTGGGTAGTAGCTAGCATCTATTTTAATTTCAGTTCTTACTAATTTAGTAGACTTAGACTTAGATTAGTAATGCTTTGTGGCACCTTGTGGTTGCAAGGTGTTACAGTAACATAGGCATGTAACTTGAATAATGGTTTCACAGGCTGAGTTGTCTCTATTCTTGTTACAAAGGCAGTTATGCCATTAAGATAGATTATAGAAGGTTTCTAAAATGTGCTTGTCTGCTTAATTGCTTGAATGCATCAAGTAATAAAGAATAAGAAATAATATAAAATGTGTAAAAGAATGTTTTCATTGTTTTTCCTTGAACTAGGCAAAAATTTCATCCAGTAAGCTTCTTCACTTGTTTATTGTGTTGATTAGATATTGGATTTCTAAGTTCTATGGATGTTAAAAGCCCTATGCAGATTGGATCTTAGGTTTCTAAGGTTTCTAAGTTCATGCTGACATTTTGGCATTTATGAATAGTAGATTGGATTTAGAAAATGCTTTACCTACTTTATGAACTACTAATTGGATCTAGAAGTGACATTCTTACTTTACCTACTTTCTCGTAAGATGCTTTGACGTGAGTAACATCTAGAAAATAGTATAATTACATGAAATGCTTACTGTATTTATCATTGTATTAACTGAAAGTATTGCTTTCCCAGATGGTCGAATCTAACATAGAACTGGTTGCTATAAACAACATTGAATTAGACGTGTAATGCCTTGTAGTCATAGGACGCCACAGTAAAGTAAATCTAAGTCTAAGTCTGCTAAATTAGCAAGCGTAGTATTCAAAATAAATTCAATATAACCACTACCCAGACCTGTGTGCGGCTAGTGTCTCCCAAAACTCAAGCACGAGAAACTGACTACACTCTAACACAACGCCTAAAATAAATCAACCAACGAAACGCATGAATGACATCTAAGTCACCCAGAACGCGCCCCAAAGAAAACAAAAGTAGAAAACTAACTAAGACTCTAATCCTTTGTTTCCAATTTTAAAATCTACTATCTTCTCTGAAAAATTTTCTATAAAACTCTAATCTGGGTCATAATCAAATTCTGGCTAAATTCTGAGAAAGCTTCTTTCAAAGAAATCTCGGAAATCATGCATTTTCAAAACTTACTTTTTTTCTAGAAACTATGCTCTATTCTACATATCTCTGGAAAACTGCTCTAAGACTAGGTTCCAGCCTAAATTTCAAATCTTAAATCTTGCAAAAACACAGAACCTAGTTGGAACTAGTCCTAAAACATTATTCTTATCTTGGCTAGAATTTGGCTAAAACTCAAAAACCAAAACCAAACTCAATTCTAGCCTCAAACAAAACCAGAATTTGAAATCTGCAAATCTATTTTCTAGTGTCACCTTGACCAGGGGTGATCTGGCTACAATCGAAGAAGGAGCCGCCAACCTCGATCCCCTACACTGCCATGGTAAATGTCCCCATGCAAGACATATCACCATCCCAACCAACGGGCCTTACAATTTCTTTTCTCTTTTCTATTCTCATTGCACGGGGATACGTCTCCTCAAGACATCCCTCTAATTTGTCATGGTGTTGCAAGCATCGGTGACTTTGCCGGACCCAACACAAGCTCTTGAGTTATCTCACCTAGCCTACCTAACACCACCTACCTAACTGAGTACATTGCCTAGCCAACACTAGCTCTTATGGCTCCCAGTCTCTTTCACCTAGGGCCAACTTAAAACTCTGAAATCTTCTTTTCTAAAACATACTTCTGGTCAGAAATTCTTTTCTAAGAAAACATGCATCTTTTTTTTAAATTCTTTTCTGAAGTCTCTTTCTAAAACATTTTCTGAAATCACTTTTCTTATTCCAGGAAATGCTTTTATGAAAAACCAATATTCTCTTCTAAAAATAATTTCGATTAAATCTCTTTCAAAGAAGAATCATTATTTTTAAACCTTTGCATTTCTTTCTAAAACTTCATTTATTTTAGAATAATTACTCAGGGGTTAAAACCATATTTTCCATTAATTACAATCTTCATCAAGTGTTTTATCCTTTCTGGGAAATATGCTTGTAAGACCCGCGCATCCTGTCTACGCGTCTGGTCCACGCATTCGGCACACGGTCCATGCACTTACAGTAAACCTAGATCAGGTCGTCGAAAAAATCGCCCCACTTGGGACCTCTAAGCGGACCCATCTCGAGCCACAACAAAAATACACATAAATACTCATCTTGAAGGATTTTGAGTCTACTACATTTTGGGACAAGTTTCATCTTAATCTGAAATGTGGTTTTCAAGATATTAAATCGGGAAGTTCAGAACATCATTGAAAGTTACTGTAACTTCATATATGAAAAAATCACAAGAAAATCTTTCATAATTCCCAATAATTCACTGGATCATTACCAATCCTGGATTTCATGCCAATCTACTCATTTCCGTGGTTTTTAATTTGATTTGCATCCAAGATTGCACATGGAAACTAACAAAAATAGAGGAGGAAGGGATCACGTACTCTATGATGGGTTGCCGACGTTTCTTCTCGTCTTCGACGAGCACCTCAGTGTTTCCCCGGTGATCTCCTCCCCTCGGGCAATCACCTCTCTCCCTCTCTCGCTCAGGGTCCTCCTCTCCCTCTCTCTCTTCTCTGGATGCCACCCACGCCAACCCTCCTCCTCCCTTATTATCTTCCCTGGTCCACCATCGCGTTCCAGCCGCCATCAATCGCTGACAAAGCATGGCGAGATTTAGGTGGCATCGCTGCAAGGAAGGGAAAAGAAGCGGCGATGGCAGGGCATGGCTACATAGTAAAAGGTGGCAAACTACTGTGTCGTCACTGTTGAAGCATACGTATATGCATACGGTATAGGATACTAACATACGTAGGCATACAATGTTCAGGGATAAACACCCAAAGAGAAGAGTGTTCAATCAAGCATTGAAACCCATAACCCATTCACTTTTAATACAAATGCATGGGTACAAGCTTACATCATTCTAAAAATCTCCTAGGAGACCTGCGCATGTCAGACGCATGTCCCCACCATGCGTCCCACACGCGGTCTTCCTATTCTAGGCCTAGATATTACAAGACGTCTACTCTTTCATGATTTGGACCTTGAGCATTTTGAAGACATACTTAACAAATTGAAGCCCAACACAACTAATGCATATTTTTGTTGAGGCATATCTTTCGCCTATCAGAGGGATTCTTTAGTACACACTTCTCACCATCCACCAACTGTAATGATGCATTTAGTGAATTCAATTGCCTATAAGTATAGTTGTTTGTATTTGATAATGAATACCTTTTTCGCAACATTTGCTATAAAAATATATAATATAAATTAGATATGTTTTGTTAGTTTGTTCATTTTCATCATTTTTTTGCTAATTTCAAAATGCCATGTAGAATGTGTATTTTATTCTCTATGTCATTACTCTTTGTATTGTGCTTCAAATTTCTATACTGGCTCTTTCATTATAATGTTCTATTTGCTAATAAAGGTTTATGTAAGTGTCTTTTATCGTTGGGCAAGTTTTTGTTGTCATTTCTACCCTAGCTCATCTATATTGCTACAAAGTCTAATAACATGCTAGAGCATTCATAAATTATTGAAATTTTATAAATGAGAGGAAAATTTCATATAGAGTCAATGAAAAAGAAAAGTATTGTGAATCTAAGGCAAATGATTAGTAGGATTACTAGATAGGATGATAGAATGGGGTTGTGATTTCAAATAATTGTGCATTAATTAGCCATAGCAATAATCACCAGAAGAAGTGATGGGAGTTGTTTTTATTTGAATGAGGACATAACTGCTTGTGCAAATGTTGATGAGGCTTTTTGTTTCAATCTAGCTTGAGAGATATATTGATGGACTTATCTTGGGGAACAATAACATATCAATGTTTTCTATTTATGTAAATAAATAATGAGTTCTTAGTATTAATTTATTTATTAGAATATGGAAATCTTTGCTTGTCTTCTTTCATTTGACATATTATCTTGTTGCTGTAAGTGATTTCTTGTTGTCACTAGGTTTACATTATAACTTTTTCCCTGTTGAGATATTTGTTTTTGGTGTTTTTATTTAGTTATTTATCCAACACCTAATTTTCTAATTTGGTGGTTTGTTAGGTATCTTTCACTATTGAAATTGTTGAAGCTTCTCATTTAGAATGCTCATCATTGTCAAATTTTGAAATTGCTAGATAAGCATTGCCCATCGAGACGACATTCTAGTGGCACAAAAGGAGCCAAAACAAATGTTAGTGTTTCTTCATGTGAATTTGGCATGTTGACTTTCTATTCTAGATGCTTTTAGATATCTATTAATTTTACTATATCATTCCAACTCTTTGAACTCAAATTAGATTATCGCTTGATATACATGATAATTGTTAACGAACTGTAGACACCCCGATTTTGAGGTGACCCATCGATGAGCTTTCTAGTTGTTGCTTTGGATGTGGCTAACCCTTGAACCAACCCTAAACCCATAGCAAGCCCGTAGCCCAACTAGAACTCCAGATAGGTAGGAGAGAGCACCTAGCAAGCACACCTAGCTAGCACACCTCCCAGGCACACCTAGCTAGCACACCTCCCGGGCACACCTAGCTAGCACACATAGGTGGCGCACATGCCAAGCGCACATACCTGACGCACATCCCAGGCGCCCAGCAATTTCGCAGGCTGTGGGCTGTTGGCTTTCCACCTCCCATGGCTGTTACCTCTAGCAACGAATATACCATGGAATCTTCCAGGCTTTTCGTCTACGAGGCTCCTTGCATTCCTAGGAGTTACCCATGAGAAAATCCTATATAAGGACACCCATAGGCAACCATTAGA
>JAMKQA010037416.1:0-12112 GCA_024699735.1 Posidonia australis | reverse complement strand
TTCTTCAGATATCGTCCTTTTTATGCTTGAATCTATTGAGTCTTTCAATGATCTTCCTCACAAATATGAACTATGAAATATTCTCATAAAGCACATTAGTCTTTTGTTATCATCAAAATCAAGATAAGGCTAATAAAGCCAACAAAAACGACTAGGAAACAATCTTGTTTAAAATCAAAAACATGCATGTGAAACCATGAAATGTAAAAGAACAAGTAGTAAAGAATCAGGCTTGAAATCATTCGGAAAACTATGCAAACAGATATGCCAAAGTGAATGTTTCACTCTCTGACCAGTCTGGTACTCCTGCATGGGGCGCCAGAGTGGTGCGCTGGAGAAGTGCGCCGCTCTGGTGCGCCATATAGGTGCTTTCTAGAAAATTTGGATCAGACTGAAATCTGAACCAGACCCTGACCCAGAATGAGGATGGGTGATTTGTGCTAATGCAAGTTGATTCATGTGATTGTTATGAGCATGATGGAATGCATTTGATCATAGCTATCTTATTTGAACAAGATGATTAAATGGATTCATGTAAAAGATTCAAAAATGGAATGAATAAACCAACATGACGTGCTGTTACCATAACCATATCAAGAATACGATAAAGAACAGATTGCTCATGCAAGCGATGCAGTGCAGATTCTACACTAGAAATAAACTAAACATGTTATAATCAAAGCATAGATTTACATGAAGAGTGTCTTGTAAAAGATAAATAAATTCATCACAAAATCCTCATGTAAATACAGAAAGAATCAGACCTCATATGGAGCTTTTAACATGCTATTCCTTGCAAAAGAATAAGAGATTAAGGGAAAGGTGAAGGCCTCTAGCAGTTCGACTCCTACTGTCCCTATTGAGGTGAGCCCAAATTGGAAGAAAATGTGCATATAAATCTGGTGTTTTATCTGACTAATGTATTCCAGGAGTCTGGTACTTTCGAGGGGCGACTGCTGAGCGACCATCACATCTGTGAGGGTCCAGACTTCGGGGTAATTTTCTCGCCTTAACTGAGCTTTTACCATTATAATTTGCTTTCTGACTTGGCATTAATTCTATTTCTAACGTTTCAGGAGGCAGATGCAAACCGGATCATGCGATGCCACTGGGGCCCAATGCTTGATCACTTCCACCGTCTACCGGATTTTCTGCAGGATTTCCTCCTACACCGCTCCCCATTTGGAGGTTTGCTGCGCATACCCATCATTCATGGCCATTATTACTTTTTCAGGGCTTTGGTGGAAAGGTGGAGGTTTGAAACGCACACTTTCCATCTTCCATTGGGCGAGCTAACCGTCCTACCTGACCAGTGGGCTCTGTTGACGGGTCTTCCCTTCGGTGACGAGCCGATCATAGGTGAGACCACTCATGGTATGCATCTTGCTCCCGCACACTTAGGCCGTGTTCCTCCAAAGCCACCTCGGGGGAAATATATGATCACAGTAGGATGGCTAAGAGAGTGGGACAAATTCTGGCCCAACCCCGAGCCCAACAACGAGGAGGCAGACTTCGTACTAAGGCATTTTCTGTTGGACCTTCTGGCCATGATGTTCTGTGATTCATCTGCTTAGTGCATCCATGCTAATTGGATAGCATATTTCACCAATTAGGAGCATCTGGACCACTATGATTGGGCCGACGCTAGCTATACCTGGCTGATCTGCGTGCTTGACAATGTGGTTAAGCTCAGGCGCCGCTCTTACGTGGGGTTGTACCCTCTGCTGACTGTAAGTATCTGCTTTCATTATTTTGCAAAACAAAATTCCTTTATGCCTAATATGTAATATACTGACTTCTGTCTACCATTTCCAGTACTGGATCATGGAGCATATCACCAGAGGGCATAGTTTCGGCCGTCTGTAGGACGAACTCCTGCCCCTTCCCCACTAGTGGGTCGAGCCTGATCATCGGGCTGCTGTTGGGGTTTACAGTTACGAGTCCTACCGGTATCTGCTGGACCTGGTAGAGCTCGAGGATGTAAGTTTGCTTGCTTTTTTTATGTTGTTTCCTCTTAATGCTTGCTTAGATTGCTTATATTATACTTGTCTTGTTTCAAAACAGGTTCATCTGCGCCCGTTCTCCAGATACGATGGCTTCGACTGGGCTCCCCTGAACTCTGGCCGTGTTCTTAGGGACAAGCAGGTGAAGTTTTATTGCAAGAAAAAGACGGCTTATTTCCTTCCGGGGCGAGTGTAGCATCAATTCCTGAACGAATTTTGTGTTCCTGCCCCTCCCCCTTCTGACATGGATCGTCCGGCTACGACCCGCTCAGTTGCTAGAAGCCGGCATGCAGCAGCCATAGCTTCCCAAGATAGACATGTCCTTCGGGAAGTTAACTACACGGACTATCTGACTTGGTACAGGCGTGTGGGGAAGCCGTACCTATTTGAGGAGGCAGTGCGGGATAGCCAGCATGGGATGTGGTATGCCTCCGACTAGGCCAAGGTACATGATTACTAATCCTGCTTAATATTGCTGATATACGAATTATAAGTCTGACATTTGTCATAATTCACTAGGTTTCGAGGAACAATTTGGCTCCTTTTACGCTGACATCCGCCAGAAGAGGGTAAGATTTCTACTTTGCAAATTATCACTTTCAGCTTAAAGCACGCCTGACATATCTGTCATTTTGCAGGAACTGCGCTGGCGTAACATCATCCAGGTATGTTTCTGTTTCTGTTACTGCATATTTTCCTTTATTGTTCTGACTGCTAACAGAAAACTTTGACATTGCAGCAAGATTTCCCAGCCCAGGGATTTTACCATGGAGCAGGGATTTTACCATGGAGGCATCTGAGGTGGATCGCTCAGATACTGAAGTTACCCAGGCAGTCCGTGATTCTGCTCCCCGTTTCCAGGCTGCTGCAGCTGCTCAGTGGTCGTGCTGAATCACCCATTGAGGCGCTCGTCTCCTGGTAGAATATTTCCAAAAGGCGGCATCTGACGAAGAAGATTCAGACAAGGAATAGCTTCTTTTGTATTTTGCAGCACATTCCAATTTTGTAATGGATAATTGTAATCCTTTGAAAATTTATAAAAGTCCAAATCTTGTGATGTGCCCCCCTCCAGGGTTTTATGTGCATGCTGTACGTAGGCTCTCTGTGCAGGTTAAAAATAAATGGCGCCGATTTGGCGAGATCCCAAATTCAGGGGAGGTGCTGCTGAAATTTGCAACCATTCCACGCGCCAACATGGTGCGCCGCCTAGGTGCGCCCTCCAGATGCGCCTCCAAAAACGGCGAGTCTAACTTTCCTGTTTTTTGCTAAAACCCTTTTTTGTTTTCCTATATAAACTCACGTTCTACAAGAGAGGCTGTCGTCTTTTCTGAAAAACAACGACAGATCCCTATTTCCTATTCTTTCCTTTGGATTTTTCTGAGCATTCGGCGAATTATATTCTCTTTATCACAATGGTACGTACATATGCTCTTTGTCGTCTCTCTATTGATTTATACTTTAATGCATATTGTGATATTATTCCTGCTCTATAGCAAAATATTCTGGAGATTTCTCTTGATTTCTATGTATGCTTTATATATATATATATTTTTTCTGCCGGATTACAACGTTGGCCACGCCTTTATGTCATGTCCTGTCATCTTTACTGCCATATTTGGCTCAATTCTGTGCATTTCTTCCTCCATTTTGAGTATAGCCAAGGTGGAGGTGAACTGGCATCTGTTGTGCACCGTGGCTCGATTTTGGAAACCGACCTTGCACGTTTTCCGCTTCGGGTAGGTAGAGATGACCTTGACTTTGGAGGAAGTCAGACAGATCTGTGGCTTGTCACCATTCATGCCTCCTCCAGTCTTTACTTGCCATGACAGCTATGTTCATGTTGTTAGCCGGCTCACGGGCGTGGCCGGAGATGTCTGTGAGGAGAGACTTGTCTGCAGAGATGGTCCAACAACCATGGTGCGCCTAGATTATTTCGATGAGATCATCAATGCCCGTTCATCTCTAGGCATCCTTTGGCTTTACAACTTCGTATTGCGCTTCCTCGGGGAGCTCATATTTAGCTATGGCCGGATGACTGTGGCAATCGAGGTGGCAGAGATAACCTGGGCGATACTGGTCCGCCAGATTGATTTGGCTCCTGTTCTCCTTGCTGAAACCTATATTGGTTTGGACCGGACATTGAGGCGCTCCCGCCATTTCCATGGATGCAGTGCTCTGGTGCAGGTAAGCAAGCTATTTTACACTTTGTTTTGCTGTACTTTTCTTAATTATAATTCCATTTTTGCCAAGTTTGGTTTGTTGCCCATATGGGAACGAAGATTCTTCGCCCTCGGCCGTCTGCTTTTGAAGCATATAGCCGTACTCACCATTCGAGGACACTCCCAGGGGTGCAAGAGCTGTGCAACAGACTGCAAAATCTTGATGAGGATTCAGTGACATGGTGCATCATATCCTCGGCGTCCAAGACCTTTACTGCCTTTTTCAATGCCAGAGATATGCGGCTTGTGGTCCTTCCAGGATTTTCGGGGGGTGTGGAGTATCATCCCGTCCGGGTCCTCCACCAGTTTAGCTTCTGCCAGGATTCTATTGAGCAAAGCCCCTACCCTGAACAGTATAAGAGATATATAGTTGGCTCAAAAGTAACAACTTCAGAACTGGCCCGCAAGATGCAGGCCGGCATCAAGTCTTCTGATCTTGCCATCACTGAGGGCTCCGGCTGCACGATCGAATATGAAGCTGAGATACGGGAGACATGGCCTCTGAGCGAGATCCCACCTAGTGGCACTGATTTCACAGGGACTAGCAGTTCGAAAAGGCCCAGAATTGATTAGCAATACATGTATTGGAGATGGACCAAAAATAAAAATTTATGTCATTTCTGCATTGCTTGTATCTGCTCATGTATTTCAGAACTGCTTTCAAGATTAAATAACCGGCATGCCGCTGGTCTCAGATTCTTCCAATTAAAGAAGCGACTAGCCTGCCCCTAGCCGAATGCCTATTTGCCCATACCACGACCAATAAGGCAGCTGACATGCCCCTGGTCGAAATACGGCCAAAAACGCCTTGCAAAGTAAATGAGAATATGCTTAACTAATAACTAAATGCTGTGCAAAAGATGCAAAATGCAAAGAAAGGGTTAATTGATATATTGGTGCCCACAGCGCCAAGGAAGCCTGTTTTGCCTACGGTAGGAGGTGACACTGCCCTCGACTCATGTGGCACTAACCTAGGCACTTAGGTTTATTTGTGGCTCTCCTTCAGATTCATGGGCCTCATGCCAAATCCTTGGGGCCCTATATTTACTTTTTTGAGGATTCATTTTCTTTTCTCCCTCATAGGCATGCTAAACCTACCTCACTCCTGCTTAGAGGTAAAAATACACTTAGGCTGAAGGGGGTGGCTGCTATTCCCCTTGTACTGAAGGGGTGGCTGCTATTCCCCTTGTACTGAAGGGGTGGCTAGTCCCTTTGGTCATGTGGGCTTAGTAAGTGCATGCTCCGACTCCTCTCCAAGCTATATGGTAGGAGTAAGGTTGTTCACATGCCTCTCTCAATGGAGCTTAGCTTCTATCTACTGCTTCTGTCTTCCTATTTTCTTTTATGCTCCAAGGTCAATGTATTTTTTCCGTTAATGCTCACACTCTCTCTAGACCTAACATTTTTTTCTCCCTCTGGAGATATAAGTCCCGTGGGGATTTATACATTTAGCCCATTTCTCTGAAATCTCTCTCTCACACCCTAAGCTTCTAGGGTAGTAGCACATGAGGAGGACTTGTCATGTCTTACGCAGGCAAGCTTCCTATTTTCCTCATCGGGCAATGATGATGCTATGCAGAAAGAACAAAGATGCAGAAGATGATTCCTGTTGTGCTAGAATGCAATAACAATATAATAAAACATGAAAATGCATGGCTCATGGTGCAAGGCGTTAGGATTGACTAAGAGTCACTGATAGTACTTCTTTAAGTAGGAGGCATTGACAGGCTCTGACTGCTCTGTACGGTCCATGCCTTCAAGAATGATTGCACCCCCTGACAGGGCCTCCCTAACCACAAAGGGCCTGCGCCAGTTAGGCCTAAATTTTCCCCGTGCATCGGGCAAATGAATGACATGTAGAACCAAGTCTCCTGGTTCAAAGCTTCTAGGACGGACTTTCTTTTGATAAGCTCGGGCCACTCTCTTCTGGTAACATTGGGCATGATGCAGAGCTTGCAATCTGTGCTCATCAATTAGATCTAGTTGAGCATTACGGTCTTGTACCCACTCAGTCTCTTCTAATTCTGCCTCTTTCAAGATTCTTAATGATGGAATCTCGACATCAAAGGGAAGGACTGCCTCCATGCCATACACCAAAGAGTAAGGCGTTGCTCCTGAAATAAGAGGTCCAGATCCCCGATGTCATCATTTGAGTCTACTTCCTGAACCACAATCTGGGCTGTTGTTGACTGCTCTGTCTGCATGACTCTCTGTTCCATACCCTGTTGCTCTAGCTGGCTGTTGTCCTGATACGAATCCTCTAAGCAGATCCAAGCTGATGATGCTGACACTGCATATGAACTGCGGTTCGGATCCATAATGCCTGCGCTAATAAAGTTGGATAAATCTCGTGGAATAATCATCTTGGAAGACTTACCATGGCATTGTGAACTCTTCCTTCGGCAGCATCGTTCATAACCCAAATCGTCTCGCTCGACCCATTCTTCGGCCTCGATCAGCTCGATGATTCTTTGGCCATAAAGCCCCAGAGGCGATCCTTTCTCGTATCCCCATTTGCGACACAGGTTGTCGACCATCAAGCAGGGGTTGTCAGAAGTGGCCAAGTGGTCGGCAAGCTCGGAGGATGGAATGAAATTAACCGGCTCAAATCGGTTAACCCGATAGAGGACATCGGAAGGTTTGGGCTCAAAATGAATGGTCTGAGGGGCTAGAGCTGAGACAGATTCAACTTTCTCCATGTCTTCTGCCTGGACAACAACGACATTGTCATCCCAGCAAAACTTAATCATATGATAGAGGATTGAAGGAATGATTTGATGCTTGTGAAGCCAAGGGCGTCCAAGCAACAGATTAAAGGAGGGTTCGATATCTACGACGTAGAACTCCACGTTGAAGCGAGCAGGGCCTATAGTCAGGGGAATGATTAAAACTCCAAGCGCATCATGTTGCGTATTATCAAAAGTTGTCATCCCTTTCACAGCTGGTGTAATGTCCTCGGACTTGAATCCGATTGCACTTGCCGTGCACAAGGGGCAGACATTAAGGCTTGCACCATTGTCCACCAGTGTGAGGGGAATGCGGAAGCTTTGATACTGTGCAGTGATGAACAAGGGAGAGTTATGATTGGTACCAGAGGGAGGTAACTCTAGGTTAGAGAAGGAGATAACCTGAGGTGTCGCAATCATTCCTACCATGTTTTCCAAGGTAGTAGGCTCTATGGTTTGGGATACGCGGGCTACTTGAAAAACCCTAAGGAAAGCTTCTCTATGCTCGGTCGATGTATGGGTTAGGACCCAAATGGAAATATCGGCTCTTACCTTCTTAAGTTGGGCAGTGATATCAACTGAAGGTTGGCTGCTAGTGGCAGGATTGGGTGGTGCTACTCTAGGCATAGGTGATGGAGGAGAATGTGCCTGGAGTTGGGCAGGGCTGCTGCTACAGGTGCTGGTGACCTAGATGGCTGGGCTTGTAACTGGTTAGGGGCTAAGGTTAAGGGATTAGGCCTAGCTGCTGGGGGTTTATATACTCTACCCGATCGTGTCACCTCTGAACACATTCCTGTGGCATAATTGTAAGGGACACGATGCGTGTCGTGGGTGAGAGTAACAACAACTGGGGGACGGGCTGCTAATTGTACAGGTGCGGTTGAAGGATATAGGTGGGTAGGAATGCAAACTTGAGGATGCTGGGGGTATTTATAAGGGTACCGGTGGGCCTGAGGGTGTGCTAGTTGACTTGGCCTAAATTGGGGCCAGGCGGATAAATAAACTGGAGTTGGAGGCTGGGGATATCCTACAAGCGGCACCTCGAAGTATTCCGGCTCGACGACAAGACAGACCATAAAAACAGATTCCTCGGAGTTATCGACGAAAGAACGATACAACTGGTGGGGAAAAGGGGATGACTCATGATGAATCAAGTCGGCTGGGCAAATAGGGGAAGAGACTGACTCAAAAGAAGGAGAGGCAGAAGAAACAAGATTGACTCCCGAGGAACCTAGTGCTCCCGGAGAAGGATGCTGTGGCAAGGGTTGACTAACTATGCTGGGGTGTGCTGGCTATGCTGGAGTAGCTACTGGGGTGTGTGCTGGGCCGGCTGCCTGGGTATTAATCACTATGACCTTCTGGTCAATCAAATCCTGGACAGCGTCCCTAAGTGTCAAACAATTGTCCGTCGAATGGCCTGCCACCCGATGGAAATTGCAGAACGCATTGGCATTGTACCAGGCTGGCAGCAGATTAGGCGGAGGGCGCACCTCAGGCAGCCTCAGCAAGGATGCGGCTTTAGCGAATACCATGCTCAGAGGCTCCACTAAAGGGGTATAGTGGCACCTGTCACGGCGTTGTCGCTTCGGCTGTGGATGTGCCAACAGTGGGCGCGTCCTGGCCGGTGGGTTAGGATATACTGGTGTAGCAGTGGGGGTGATGTGCGATGCATGCTGTGCTCTAGGTGTTGGCGTGGGTGCATAAACTACTTGGTGCTGCGGGGGCGAGCGGACATTTGCCGGAGCAGCAGGGGATCTAATATAAGAGACAGTATTTTTGGAGGGATCCTGCCTCCTGCGTGGATTGGTGCTATTGTTGTTGTTGCTGCTAGGGCCACTATGTGAGGCAGTGGCCTGATTGAAAAATGCTGAGAGTGCTGGAAAACTGCTGCCGCGCAGTGAACTCTCAACACGAGCGCCCGCCCGAAGCAGTGTAGAGAAAGTGGTGACAGTCTGAATGCTAAGCAGAACCCCGATCGCTGGCTGTGCTCCCTGGATCACTATCTCAATAGACTCCTCGTCAGAGGGTCTATCCTTGACTTGTGAAGCCAAAGAGCGCCAACGTCCAAGATACTCCCCAAATGTTTCTTGGGGTCTCTACTTGAGAGCGACTAAGTCCTCCCGCTTGGGGACTAGGTCGAGGTTAAAGGAATACTGTTCCAGGAACGCCTACGTAAGGTCGTCCCAAGTCTTGATGGTGGCCATGTTGAGGGAAGTGAACCACTTCAACGCGGGCCCCGTGAGACTCTTCTGGAACAGGCGGATTAACAACCTTTCGTCAGTCTGAAGCTGAGTGAGGTCTCCGTAATTGGCTTTTAGGTGGGCAATTGGTCAGCCCCTACCATTATATTTTTCGAATTCTAGAATGTGAAAATTCGAGGGGAGAGTCGCCTTTGGGAAATAACAGAGGTCCTGGAATTGGTAGGACTGGCGGTCCCCACCTTGCACTTGTCGGAGAGTGCATTCCAGATCATTTACTCTCGCAAGGAGAGCATCTGGAGCTACTGTAGCTGTGGACTGTGCAGTGGAGGCGGGTGCCGCGTACACCGTATGGGTCGCCCCTAAAGGCTCCTCCGGATACACCATTCCGTCGTCTGGTGCCACAGCAGGATGGCCAGTGTACCCGTACATGGGTGCAGTGTGCTGTGGGACAAAGGATGAACCTTGTGTGTGATAAAAAGGGGAGGATAATGCAGGGGGTGGTGCAACTAGTGGTGCAGAGTGTGGGAGCAAGAGCTATTGGACCGGGATGGTATCCGATACAATGCTCACGGATGGTAATGCTCTTGCCGGCCTAGGGGGCTGGCCACCAGATAGGAGGGATGCATGCTGTGGTGGGTGTTGTGCTGGTGTAACAAAAGGTAGTGTCGACACCCATATTGTCGGAGAAACAAGGGATGGCGACGGTTGTGGAGGGAGTGCAGTGGGTGCAAATTGTGGTCCTAAAGCCGGTTGCGCAGGCAACTCGAGAGTCAGGAAAGACAAAGCTGAGAAGGGCTGGAGTGCCAGTGCCAATCCCTGCAGCTGCTGGGCGAGAGCCGACATTTGTTGCAGCTGCGCGGTCACGAGATCATCGCTGGTGGCTACAAGAGAAGGAGGCAAGACAGGGGGTGAAACAAGAGGCTGAGATCCCAATTGTCCAAACTGGGGGGTGGCACTATAGAAAAAGCCGCAGTGGGAGGAGGGCTAGTAAACACATAGCCCTAGGGAGAGACAGACTCGACTGCTGTGGCCCCAACAGCAGGAGAAGACCAGGCAGGTGGTCCTGAAGGCAGGGTTGCCACGGGGACACGGAAATGAGGTAGTGGAGGTCCTCCAGAGGCTAAGGCAAAAGTGGAGGCAGCAGAGATGACAGGAACAGACACAAAGGAAGAGTGCCCTGAGACAGGGACCTCCTCCTGGACAGCAGGGGAAGGGACTCGTTGGCATGCTGGGCCATCGTGGATCACGAGCGAGTAAGGATTGGACTGCGGCTAGGAAGAACAGGACGAATCCTAGGACGAGCTATCATCGGTAGTGACGAATAACTCGGGAGACGCGGTCGAGAATAAGGTCGCAAACAGAGTCAGCGAAAGGAAAGATCTTGAGCACAGGCTAAGGAAACTCAAAGATCAGAAATCCTCTGCACAAAAACAAACAAATTAGAAAAAATGCAATGTTTATGGTGGTATGAGATGCAAATGAATGCTTCTAGTATGCACTCTCTCACCAACTAGGGATGTCCTATCAAGTTGTCTACTCCGGGTTCACACAATAAGGGTGAATAGGTCTCCGACTCGAGTTTAGAAAAAGTAAGGTCCCCGTTCTAAATCCCAGCCAAAGCTTAGGCAGTGAACGGGTGGTGCTTTCAGGGCCTTGACCTTTGCCAAAGCAGTAAGCTGTACCCTCTACTACACTGACACGACCCCGGACAAGGGGGACAAATCCGATTTTTCATCCCACGCCATGCCATAGGATGAGCCACCGAGAAATGTCCTTCACAGACTAAATAGGTAATCCTAGGAGAGGAGAAGATGCATGTCCTATATGATGTATGCAATTGTAATTTGCCTTATGATTTATTGATTTTGGTTGTTATGTTTTTATTAACCAAAAGGGGAAGCAGACACATCTCTAATCTCCTAAGCATGGCATATACAAGAAGGGAAATAAACATGCAATTTAGCCAAGAATTATCATGCAAGAGTAGGTGCAAAACATGTGCAATAGTGGTGTCATAGCAAAAAGTGTGTAAAAAGAAAACACCCATTATACAAAGGCATGCATGCAAAAAGACACCACTAAAAAGGACAACCAAAGCAAGGCATGGAAAAGGCAAGCAAGGAGAAAAGCCGAAGCAAAGGAGAAACCAAAACAAAGCCGGGATCTGGTTATCACCAGCGGAGTCGCCAGTTCCTGTAACCATGCTGGCGACAGCCTCGAATGATTTCGACGCGAAGGCCTAAATACATGAGGGTCGGCAAAGTCACGGCAAAAACAAAAAAATAAAGATGCAAATGCAGGAGTCGCCACCTAGTCTATTAAAATGGAAGATGAGGAAAACCATATAAAGCATTCAAATCATGCAATGGAAAAGCAAGTCATAAACCAGAAAAAATGGGTAAGGATCCATGTTACGCACGAGGAAGGTATTAGGCACCCTCGTGCGCCCGATAAATCGATCTTCTATTGGTTTCTCATTTTCTTATGAAATGTAGGCTTTTCAGCCTTTACTGTACGCCCGAGGGCGATATGCCATGCCATGCAAATGTGTGAGGTGTCTAAAATACGGGTGCATGATGTGTAGGGGTGTGTCCTAATGCTCAAAAATATCGCTCTTATATAAGGTCAAGGGTCAATGCAAAGATATTGCATAAATAAGATCAAGGATCTAGTATTTTGAGTGATTTATCATCCTTGCTTTGCTATATGCCAAATGCAAACTAACATGCATGGAAATGGTTGAAAACAGAGACATGCCTTCCTGAAGAAAACAGGGAAAAAGCAAAAGAAAATCGAAGTAAAAATCATGCTAGAATGCTTATGCAAAACCTGCTGTGTGCTACTGAAAACAGGCTTCTGCGCCTGTTAGGTGCGCCAGACTAGTGCGTCAGTCTGGTGCGCCACCTAGCTTCTATGTGGGCCAGAAAGATGTGCTGAAGGAAAACAGAAATCCATGCTATGCC
>JAMKQA010037414.1:0-11299 GCA_024699735.1 Posidonia australis | reverse complement strand
AACGATGTACGTAGCTACGAGGACAATTAGTCCTCGCAAAGTCCTCGTTATACTGCGTAGCGAGGAGTTTGCGAGGCATTTGCGAGGACTTCGCGAGGAACATTGTCCTCGCTAAACGTCGATTTTGTTGTAGTGCAGGTCAGAGAGCAAATCACCCTATTTTGCATCCCCATCTGCATGTTTTCCTGATTAGTTTTGAGTCTGATTCTTTCGATGGTGATTCCTTGGTATTTCATGAGATAGCATGCATGATTTCAGCCTCAAATGATGTTGTTTTATCAGTTGTTTTACTCTTTGATTGTTCAGTCCACAATCTGAATCTGGTAGGTTGATTGCACTTAGCTCCCCTGTGGAGATTCTATGCATCAGCCCATGACCCAGTGACATGGCTGAACCGTGTTTTCATTCAGCATAAGTAGGGTATGATCTTGTGTGAGACTACTAGTCCTTGAGCACAAGATCCATGAGCTTCTCATACTTGCATGCCTTTCATTTTTTGAAGGATATTTTCCATTTACAAGAGCTTTGCATTGCATAACTTTTTGAGCGCATTTATACATGATTTTGTACTGCATAGATTTCTATTTTTCCTCAGCACATCATTCTGGTCCACATAGAAGCACATAGGGGGTGCACCAGACTGGAGCACCAGTTTGGCGCACCTAACAGGTGCATCAGCCTGTTTTCAGTAGCACACCGTAGGGTTTTCACATGGTTTTTAGCATGATTTCTAGCTTCGACTTGCTTTCGATTTTCTCTGGCTTTCTTCCTTGATATATCCAGGAAGACCCTTTTCTGTTTTTAGCCATTTCTATGCATGTTAGATTATACATTGCATGTAGTAAAGCAAGGATGAAAAATCGCTCAAAATACTTAGATCCTTGATCTTATTTATGCAATATCTTTGCATCGACACTTGACCCGATGTATGAGCGATACTTCTGAGCATTAGGACACACCCTGCGCTCCATGCACCTTATTTTAGCATAAGACACTCACCTAGCATGGCATGGCGTATCGCCCTCGGGCGTACAGTAAAGGCTGAAAAGTTGACATTTCATAAGCAAATGAGAAACCTATAAAAGACTGATTTATCGGGTGCACGACGGTGCTTAATACCTTCTTCGTGCGTAACAGGGATCCTTACCCATTTCTGGTTTTAGACCTTTTTCATTGGTTTTTTATATGCATGATATGAATGATTCTTTTATGGTTTTCCTCGTCTTCTATTTTAATAGACTAGGTGGTGACTCCTGCATTTGCTATTTTATTTTTTACCGTGACTTTGCCAATCCTCGCGCATTTGGCCTTTCGCTCCTTATTCACGAGGCTGTGGCCGGCATGGTTACAGGAACTGGCGACTCCGCTGGGGAAAACCAGATCCCAACTTTGTTTTGGTTTCTCCTTTGCTTTGGCTTTTCTCCTTGCTTACCTTTTATCCATGCCTTGCATTGGTTATCCTTTATAGTGGTGTCTTTCTTGCATGCATGTCTTTTTATAGCGAATGTTTTCTTTTTACATTTGCAATGTCGTCATTATTGCATATACTTTTGTGTGATAATTCATGGCTAAATTGCATGTTTATTTCCCTTCTTGTATATGCCATGCTTAGGAGATCAGAGACATGTATGCTCTCCCCTTTTGGTTAATGAAAACATAACAACCAAAATCAATAAATCAGGCAAACTAGTGACAAATTGCAAATTTCCCCCACGGTTTAATAAGCTTGCAAGTAAAAGATTCAAAGCATACTTTGCATACATCATATAGGGCATGCATCTTCTCCTCTCCTAGGATCGCCTATATAGTATGCGAAGGACATTTCTCGGTGGCTCATCCTATGGCTTTGGCGTGGAAAGAAAAATCGGGTTTGTCCCCCTTGTCCGGGGTCGTGTCGATGTAGTAGAGGGTACAACCTACTGCTTTGGCAAAGGACGAGGCCCCGAAAGCACCACCCGTTCACGGCCTAGGCTATGGCTAGGATTTAGAAAGGGGACTTTATTTTTTCTAAACTTGAGTCGGAGACCTATTCACCCCTATGTGAACCCGAAGTAGACAGCTTAATAGGACACCCCTAGGTTGTGAGAGAGTGCATACTAGGGGCATTCATTTGCATATCATACCACCATAAACATTGCATCTTTTCTAACTTGTTTGTTTATGTGCATAGGATTTCTGATCTGTGAGTTTCCTTAACTTGAGCTCCGGATCTTTCCTTTCATTGACCCTATTTGCATCCTTATTCTTGACCGCGTCTCTTGAGTTATTCATCACTACCGACGATAGCTCGTCCTAGGATCCGTCCTATCCTTCCTAGCCACAGTCCAATCCTTACTCGCTCGCAATCCACGATGGCCCAGCATGCCAGCGAGTCCCTTTCCCCTGCTGTCCAGGAGGAGGTCCCTGTCTCAGGATACTCTTCCTTTGTGTCTGTTCCAATCATCACTGCTGCCTCTACTTTTGCCTTAGTTTTGGTGGGCCTCCACCACCTCAATTCCGTGTCCCTATGGCAACCCCGCCTTCGGGACCACCTTCATGGTCTTCTCCTACTGTTGGGGCCACAACAGTTGAGTCTGTCTCACCTCAGGGGTATGTGTTTATTAGCCCTCCTCCCACTGCGGTTGTTTCAGTAGTAGCCATCCCCCAGTTCAGTCAACTGGGATCTCAGCCTCTTGCTTCATCCCCTTTCTTGCTTCCTTCCTTTGGAGCCACTAGCGACGATCCCGTGACCGCGCAACTGCAACAAATGTCGGCCCTCGCCCAATAGTTGCAAGGATTGGCACTGGCACTCCAACCCTTTTCGGTTCTGTCCTTCCTGGCTCCCGAGTTGCCTGTGCAACCGGCCTTAGGACCACGGTTTGCACCCACTGCACTCCCTCCACAGTCGTCGCCATCCCTTGTCTCTTCAGCGATAGGGGTATCGGCATTACCTTCTGTTACACCTTCACAGCACCCACCACAGCATGCGTCCCTCCTATCTGGTGGCCAGCCCCCTAGGCCGGCGGGAGCACAACCATCCGTGAGCATCGTACCGGAGACCATTCCGGTCCAACAGCTCTTACTCCCACACTCTGCACCACTTGTTGCACCACCCCCTGCACTATCCTCCCCCTTGTACCACACACAAGGTTCATCCTTTATCCCATAGCACATTGCACCCATGCACGAGTACACTGGCCATCCTGCCGTAGCATTAGACGGCGGAATGGTGGATCCGATGGAGCCCTTAGGGGCGACCCATACAGTGTACGCGGCACCCGCCTCTACTGCACAATCCACAGCTGCAATAGCTCCAGATGCTCTCCTTGCGAGAGTAAATGATCTAGAGCGCACTCTTCGACAAGTGCACGGTGGGGACCGCCAGTCCTACAAATTCCAGGACCTCTGTTATTTCCCAGAGGCAACACTCCCCCCGAATTTTCATATTCCGGAATTTGAAAAATACAATGGTAGAGGCTGCCCAATTGCCCACCTCAAAGCCTATTGCGGAGACCTCGCCTAGCTCCAAGCTGACGAAAGGTTGTTAATCCGCCTGTTCCAAAAGAGTCTTACGGGGCCCGCATTGAAGTGGTCACTTCCCTCAACATGGCCACCATCAGGACTTGGAACGACCTTACATAGGCGTTCCTAGAGCAATATTCCTTCAACCTCGACTTAGTCCCCAAGCGGGAGGACTTAGTCGCTCTCAAGTAGAGACCCCAAGAGACATTTGTAGAGTATCTTAGACGTTGACGCTCCTTGGCTTCACAAGTCAAAGATAGACCCTTCGATGAGGAGTCCATTGAGATTATAATGCGAGGAGCGCAGCCAGCGGTCGGCGCTCTGCCTAGCATCCAACCTGTTACCACTTTCTCGGCACTGCTTCGGGCGGGCGTCCGTGTTGAGAGTTCACTGCGCGGTGGTAGTTTTCCAGCGCTCTCAGCATTTGCCAAGCAAGCCACTGCCTCACATAGTGGCCCTAGCAGTGGCAACAACAACAACAACAACACCAATCCACCCAGGAGGCGGGATCCCTCCAAAAATATAGTTTCTTATATCAGATCCCCTACTACTCCGGTAAATGTCCGCCCGCCCCTGCAACGCTAAGTAGTTTATGCACCCACGCCTACACCTAGAGCACAACATGCATCACACATTACCCCCACTGCCACACCAGTGTACCCTACCCCACTGGCCAGGACGCGCCCACCGTTGGCACATCCATAGCTGAAGCGACAACGTCGTGACAAGTGCCACTATACCCCATTAGTGGAGCCTTTGAGCATGGTATTTCCCAAGGTCGCATCCCTACTGAGGCTGCCTGAGGTACGCCCTTCGCCTAATCCGCTGCCAGCCTGGTACAACGCCAATGCGTTCTGCAATTTTCATCGAGTGACCGGCCACTTAACGGATAATTGTTTGACGCTCAAGGACGCTGTCTAGGATTTGATTGACCAGAAGGTCATAGTGATTAATACCCAAGCAGCCAGCCCAGCACACACACCAGTGGCCGCCCCAGCACAACCGTTCTTTCCCCACCAGTCGTATCGTTCTTTCCTCGGTAATTCTGAGGAATCTATTCTTATGATCTGCCTTGTGGCCGAGTCGGAGTACTCTGAGGTGCCACCTATAGTATATCCCCAGCCACCAGCTCCAATCTATTTATCAGCCTGGCCCCAATCTAGGCCAAGCCAGCCAGCACACCCTCAGGCCCACCAGTACCATCACCAATACTCCTAGCATCCTCAGGCTTACACTCCTACTCACCTATATCCTTCAACCGCATCTGTACAGTTATCAGCCCGCCCCCCGGTTATTGTTACTCTGACCCACGACACGCATCGTGTTCCTTACAATTATGCCACAGGAATGTGCGCAAAAGTGACACGATCGGGCAGAATATACAAACCCCCAACAACTAGGCCTAACCCCTCAACCTTGACCCCTAACCAGTTACAAGCCCAGCCATCTAGATCACCAGCACCTGTAGCAGTAGCCCATGCCCAACTCCAAGCACAACCACCTATGCCTAGAGTAGCACCACCCAATCCTACCACTAGCAACCAACCTTCAGCTGACATCACTGCCCAGCTAAAGAAGGTTAAAGCCGACATTTCCATTTGGGACCTAATCCATACATCGGCTGAGCATAGGGAAGCTTTCCTTAGAGTCTTTCAGGCAGCCCGTGTGTCCCAGACTATAGAGCCTGCTACCCTAGAAAACATGGTAGGAATGATAGCGGCACCTTAGGTTATCTCCTTCTCTAGCCTAGAGTTACCACCCTCTGACACCAATCATAATTCTCCCTTGTTCATCACTGCGCAATATCGAAGCTTCCGCATCCCCCTCACATTGGTGGACATTGGAGCAGGCCTAAATGTTTGCCCCTTACGCACAGCAAGTGCAATCGGATTCAAGTCTAAGGACATTACACCAGTTGTGAAAGGGATGACAGCTTTCGATAATTTGCATCATGATGCCCTTGGAGTCCTGATCATTCCCCTGACTATAGGCCCTGCTCTCTTTGACGTGGAATTCTACGTCATAGATATCGAACCCTCTTTCAATCTGTTGCTTGGACGCCTTTGGTTTCACAAGCATCAAATCATTCCTTCAACCCTCCATCGTATGATTAAGTTCTGCTGGGATGGCAATGTTGTTGTTGTCCTGGCAGAGGATATGGTGAAGGTTGAATCTGTCTCTGCTCTGGCCCTTCAGACCATTCACTTCGAGCCTAAGCCTTCCGATGTCCATTATCGGGTTAACCAGTTTGAGCTGGTTAATTTCATTCCACCCTTAGAGCTTGCCGGCCATTTGGCCACTTCTGGGAACCCCCGTTTGATGGTCGACAACTTGTGTCGCAAATGAGGATACGAGAAAGGATCGCCTCTGGGGATTTATGGCCAAGGAATCACCAAGCTGATTGAGGCCGAAGAATGGATTGAGCGAGAAGGTTTGGGTTATGAGCGGTGCTGCCAGAGGAAGAGATCGCAACACCATGGTAAGTCTTCCAAGCTGATTATTCCACAGAATTTATCCAACTTTATTAGCGCTGGCAATATGGATCCGAACCACAGTTCATATGCAGTGTCAGCACCATCAGCTTGGGTCTGTCTAAAGGATTCATATCAGGACAGCAACCGGCTAAAGAAGTAGGGTACACAGCAGGGGATCATGTAGAACAGTGGACAAACAGAGCAGTTAGAAGTCCAGATAGTGGTCCAAGAAACAAACTCAGATGATGACATCGGGGATCTGGACCTCTTATTCCAAGAGCAGCTGGATGTTCTTGCAGAGGAACTAGCAGAGCATGATCGCATGAGGAAGGGCAAAGCAGTTGCCACATCAGCACCAACACGAGCACCAATACCACCCCAGGACCAAGTTTCAGTTATGGTCCTTCACGAGACAGATAGATGGGATGCTAGACCATTGGAGTTAATCTCCTGTCAGTTGGGAGGCGGGTCTAGCTGGTATTGGCAGTATAAGCCTCACATGGAGGGTGAGGATCAAAACCTTGAATCAAGCACGACTAGAACAGGCGACGGCGGTCTCACCAACCTAAAGCAAAGCAACCGCCAGCAAGCAGAATCTTGTGCAGCTAGCAGAAAAGAAGAAAATGCCAAAAAAAAAATAATCAAAAAGTCAAAATCCAAAAACAAAAATAAGGAGGCATCAACATCAGAGGCAGGGACTCCCAGCTCCTCAGATCATCCAGACAAGGAAACAGAAGAAGTAGCACAATGTCGATACAAGAACACGAAGGTCACAGTGACAGTCCTTAAACGCCATCAGGGCGCGGAATCAGAAGAGGTCTTCTCAGTTGGCATTACAGACCCGGCATTTGAGAAAGAAATCCTGTCAGAACTAATTGCCTATGAAGAAGAGGATGAGGTCCATGGAGTAGATAATGAGGATGAGCCATCACAACCCCCCTTCTATGATAATGATCCAGAAGGCCCAAACCTTCACGTAGAGGAGGAAACAGAGCTAATTAATATCGGCACGGTGAGAGAAATTAAAGAAACACGCATCAGTGCCAGTTTATCATCACAAGCAAAGGCAGAGTTAATGGCTTTTCTAAAAGAATATGCAGATGTCTTTGCATGGAGCTATGATGACATGGTGGGACTAGACATTGAAGTGGTAGTTCATACATTGCCACTAATACCAAATGCAAAGCCAGTCAAGCAGAAGCTCCGTAGATGCCGCCCCTAGTGGCTCTTAAAACTTAAAGAGGAAATTATGAAACAACACAAAGTCAATTTCCTCAAAGTCGTGTTATATCCTGAATGGCTCGCCAACGTGGTGCTAGTGCCAAAAAAGGATGGGTGGGTTCGCATGTGCATCGATTATCGAGATCTTAATGAAGCGAGCCCCAAAGATGATTTTCCGCTCCCTCACATTGACATTTTGGTAGACAACACTGTAGGGCATAAGATGTTGTCATTTATGGACGGGTTTTCCGGATACAACCAGATCAGGATGGCTGAAGAAGATATGGAGAAGACATCTTTCATCACTCCATGGGGAATCTTCTGTTACAGAGTGATTCCATTCGGGTTAAAGAATGCAGGTGCAACATACCAACGGGCCATGGCAGCTTTATTCCACGATCTTATGCATCAGGAGGTTGAAGTATACGTGGATGACATGATTGCCAAATCTAAAGAGCCCGAGGACCATCTCACCTGTTTGAGAAGGTTGTTTGAGCGCCTGTAAAAGTATAAGCTCCGCCTGAACCACAACAAATGTGTATTTGGGGTATCCTCTGGAAAGCTACTGGGTTATATCATCAGTCAGAGGGGAATTGAAGTGGACCCCCACAAAGCTAGGGCTATTGTTGACATGCCTCCTCCGACCACCGAAAAAGAGATTTGTGGTTTATTAGACTGGCTACAATATATCAGCAGGTTCATTGCACAGTTTACACCGATATGTGAACCGATATTCAAGCTACTGAGGAAGAACGCCCAGACTTGCTGGAATGATGAATGTCAAGCGGCCTTTGATAAAATCAAGCAGCTTTTGGTGAAGCACCCAGTTTTAGTTCCCTCTACACCAGGGCGCCCTCTGCTACTATATCTCTCCACAACACAACATTCCATGGGTGCAGTTCTGGGTCAGCATGATGAGGCCAGGCGTAAAGAGAAGGCTATCAACTACCTCAGCAAAAAGTTCAACGACTACGAGGTTAAATACAGCTTAATAGAAAAAGTCTGCTTATCCTTGGTGTGGGCCACACAGCGCCTCCGGCATTATATGATGGCATATCCGGTATTGTTGTTGTGTTGGCATGACCCTATCAAATCTCTATTCCAGAAGCCAGCTTTGGTAGGCAGATGTGTCAAATGGCAGGTGATGTTATCTCAATATGATATCACCTTTGTCACACAAAAATCCATGAAAGGACAAGCAATGGCAGACCACTTGGCTGACCTACCATTACCAGAATATCAGCCATTGCAGAATCAGTTCCCAGATGAAGATATATTGTTTGCAATGGGCGAGGAGGAGGAACAAGAAGGGCCTCAAAATAAGCATCAATGGTGTCTGTACTTCGATGGTGCAGTTAATAAACGAGGAAGAGGCATCGATGCAGTTCTAGCAATGCCACAGGGACAACTAATTCCCTTTGCAAGGAAGCTGACATTTGAATGCACCAATAATGAAGCCGAATATGAGGCCTGTATTTTAGGCTTACAAGTAGCAAGGGACCAAGGCGTTCGAGAACTCCACGTATTTGGCGACACAATGCTGGTTATTTCGCAAGTCAATGGTGACTGGAAGACAAAAGACCAGAAGCTTGTACTATATCATTAACATTTGCTGAAATTGACTGAAGAATTTGAAGATGTCAAATTTTCCTTCATGAAACGAGCCAAGAATGCATATGCAGACGCTTTGGCAACTCTGGCATCATGGTTGTCACTCCCAGAGGCACAGGCCATAGATATTTCAGTCACATGCATCGAACAGCCAGCACATTGCATGCATATTCAAGAGGCACCATCATCTGTTGAACTACCATGGTATAGTGATATTAAAACCTTCCCGGAGTCTGGCAGTTTCCCTCCTGGCATTTCTGCATCAGATAAGAAAGCTGTGACACGGTTAGCATCTAAATATGTGCTCGGGGCCAGGCAGCTATATAGAAGGTCTTATAACCAGATGCTTCTCAGGTGTGTAAACAAAAATGAGGCGGATATGCTAATGTTGAGAGTCCACGCAGGCACCTACGGGCCACATATGAGTGGGGTTCTCCTAGCCAAGAAAATTATGTTGCAGGGGTATTTCTGGTCCACTATGGAAACAGACTGCTGCCAATTTGTCAGAAGATGCCATAATTGCCAAATACACGGCAATTTCATACATGCTCCTCCACAACAATTGCATAACAAGTCATCACCCTGGCCATTTTCTACCTGGGGAATTGATGTTATTGGGGCCATTCATCCTACTGCATCCAATGAGCATCGTTACATTCTGGTAGCCATCGATTATTTCACAAAATGGGTCGAGGCGGCATCATATAAGACAATCACATCATCTATTACAGATAAATTCATCAAAAATAATATTGTCGCCAGATATGAGGTTCCATATGCTATTATTTCAGATAACGGAACTAATTTCATAGCAAAAAAGGTTGAGGATTTTATCCAATATTGCAAGATCAGGCATCACAGATCCTCCCCCTATCGACCGCAGATGAATGGGGCAGTAGAGTCGGCTAATAAGAATCTGGTGAAAATCTTGAAGAAGATGCTGAGACTCATAAAGATTGGCATGAAAAGATTCCCTATGCGGTTTGGGCCTACAGGACCTCCGTCTGGACGTCAACAGGAGCAACAACTTACTCTTTGATGTATGGCATGGAGGCGGTCCTTCCCTTTGAAGTCGAGATTCCTTCGTTAAGAATCTTGAAGGAGGCAGAATTAGAAGAGGCAGAGTGGATACAAGATCGCTGTGTTCAGCTAGATTTAATTGATGAACACAGATTACAAGCTCAGCATCATGCCCAATGCTGCCAGAAGAGAATGGCCCGGGCATATCAAAAGAAAGTTCGACCTAGAAGCTTTGAACCAGGAGACTTGGTTTTACGTGCCATTCATTTGCCCGATGCACGGGGAAAATTTAGGCCTAACTAGCGTGGATTCTTTGTGGTTAAGGAGGCCCTGTCCGGGGGTGCAATCATTCTTGAAGGCATGGACCACAAAGAGCAGTCAGAGCCTCTCAATGCCTCCTACTTAAAGAAGTACTACCAGTGACTCCTAGTCAATCCTAAGTCGTGCACCGTGAGCCATGCATTTTCATGATTCTTCTTTTTGCCAACTAATATTTTAGGTCATTGCATCCTAGCATAACATGGATAATCTCCTGCACTTTCTCTTTTTGCATAGCATCATCATTGCCCGATGAGGAAAATCGAAAGCTTGCCTGTGTGAGACGTGTCTAGTCCTCCTCATGTGTCACTACCCTAGAAACTTAGGAGGTGAGGAAGAGATTTCAGTAGAATGGACGAAATGTGCAAATTCCCAGGGGACCTATATCTCTAGAGGGAGTAAAAATGTTAGGTCTAGAGAGAGTGTGAGCTATAAAAAATATAGACTCTGAAGCACAAAAGAAATAAGGAGATAGAAGTGGTAGACAGAAGTTAGCTCCACTGAGAGAGGCATACAGGACAACCCTATCCCTACCTTATAAACTTGGAGAGGAGTCGAAGCATGCACCTATAGATCAAACAAAGGGATTAGCCACCCCTTTTATATCAAACAGAAAGAGCAGCCCCCCCTCAGCTTAGGTGTATTTTACCTCCAAGCAGGAATAAGGTAAGTCAACATGCCTTTGAGGGAGAAAAATAAATATGGATCTGTAGACACCCCAATTTTGAGCTCATTTGGTAGCAGGCTCCTATAGTTGATGCTCTGGTCGCAACCACCAAAATCCTAGCCCACATAGGTCTCAATCAGACCCACACTAGCCACTTGACCCAGTAAAACACTAAAACCCATTAAAATCCACTGAAAAACAAATAAAACACTCAATCCAACTTAAAATTCACTGAAAAACAAATAAAACACTTAATCCAGCTAAAATCCACCTAAAATCCCACAAATCCCGAATAAAAACCCTAATCAAACAAAATCCAATCAAATCCACTTAAAAATCAAACAAAAACCCTAAGTTAAATAAAATCCAATCAAATCCACCTAAAAATCCAACAAAAACCCTAATCAAACAAAATCCAATCAAATCCACTTAAAAATCCAACAAAAACCCTAATCCATTTAAAACCCACTTAAATCAACTTAAAATT
>JAMKQA010037412.1:0-10880 GCA_024699735.1 Posidonia australis | reverse complement strand
GTTTTCCTTGTCTTCCATAATAGATTAGGTGGCGACTCCTTTTATTTTGCTTTTTCGACGTGATTTTGCCGACCGATTTCGCATTCTTCTCCTTTTTTGCGGAATCTCCTCGCCGGCATGGTTACAATACCCGTCTTACAAAATTCTAGCTGCTACCCTACCCACTACCCATTAGAATAACGGGTGATGGGTAGGGTTAACGGGTGAAACGGGTGAAACGAGTTAATCTCGTCTCGTAGTGGATGTCAGACTGAAATTCCAATTGTGCGGACGCCGGATCTGGGGACGCCGCTGTAGGTGTTGGGATGTGCCTACTCTGTCTTTACATTGTTGTGTTGCATTTAGTTCCCGATTTTTTCATCCATGTAATTTTACTATTTTTATTGCTATTTCTGAAGAAGTGACTTGCTTATCTCGTATTTTCTAATAGCGTTCTTCCTCCCAGACAGCAAGGAGTTTATTTCAGATGAGCTACTTGTTGAAATTATTCTCAGGCAAAACAACAGATTGATTAGTCCGTGCCATGATGGATATTTTGAGGCACATGTTAAACACTCAAATAAACTAAAGGATCATCATAAACTTTGCATCTTGTCGCCTTGGTAGCCACAAACATCTGTAAGAAGCGGTTGGCAGGGAAAAATGTCGTGCTCTTACAGACAATAGAATTTTCAGATTTTTCTCCAACTGAAACGGTGCGAGAGAAGAGTACCAACCACTTAAAATACCAAGGGTTATACTCCAATTCAAAAACCCAATAACATATAGACTGTTTCTTTTATGGAAAAATTTAGAGTGGCATATATTCACTTGTTGAACTATAACATGCATAACATGTACAGCATTACAGTGATGAGACAATAAATTATTTATCAAAAAGATTAAAGCACCCTTGTTCCCAGAGGACAGGCTGCAATTCCATTTCCTCCCGAGCCTAAACCCAAGGTAGAGAAAAATAAAGAAGTTAACTCTAAACTAAAAGTAGTTTTTGGTACACTGTAGTCTGACAGAAGGATCATTTCTTTGTAGAAAATGAATAATTATCTTATTCATGGAAGAATCATAAAGCTAATTTATCATATCTACTACCTCTTCTTTGATGCGGCCATGCGGGTGTTAGGATGCAGTCTGACGCCAGACGTCGGATCTGGGGACGCCACTGCGGGCTGCGGGAGCAGGAGTGCGGCCGTGCGGGACAACGGGAGTGCAGCCGTGCGGGACAGCGGGAGTGCAGCCGTCTGCGGGTAGCGGGGTAGATCAGTAGATGTTAGGTTAAAAATTTAAAATATTTATATATATTTATATTTTATGTTAAAATGTTAGTGTTTAGGTAAATTTACTTAGTTACCCCTGGGTTAACGGGTACCCGTAGTATACTACCCTGACCCACTAAATTTATGGGTTAGCGGGTGATGGGTTAACGGATCAATGGGTATACAAAAGTTCAACCCTAACCCGTTCTTAACGGGTCGGGTTAACTCGGGTTAATGGGTTATACCCGACCCACTTACAGCCTTAAAGGCATGTTTAGGAATGTCAGAGAGAAAGTTGGTTAAGTTGTAATTAAATACATGTTTTTCAACGTCATTTTGGTAAATACTACAAAAGGACTGTATCTACAACATATGTTTGATGTAGCAATTAAAGAAAATACAGAAGTAAAAGTACGTACTGATTATGATATAATGAATAAGGAGAAAGTCAAAGGCTATTTAGTCCATTCACAGGAGAAGATGAATTCACACATGTCATGTAAAAAGAACATCATGGAGTTCGACAATCATCAAGACTTGATCCTTTGTCGTATCATTATAAAAGAAAACCTCATGAAGACATACCAAAAGATTCAGATTCTTGAAGTAGCCGTACTAAGGAAAATTTATAAGAGTTATTTGATTCCATGATCTTTGTAACTACAGATCTTTTAGATATCATTTTTATGGACAATCAGATTATACTTTTGAAAGTGGATGGACGAGAATTTCATCTTCCTATGTCTCAAGTCAACAATGTGGATGGAATATGAGCTCTATCTTGAACAATGTACCACCACAAATACAATATGAGTAGCACCTTTATCAAAGTCATCCAAGTGAAGATTATATTTCTCAATAGTTTCAACAAATATTTACTGCACAGTATCACCATTATGTTATGAAATACCAAAAATATTATAATTATGTGTCTTAAAACAACTATGTATTATGGAGAGAGTTTCAAATTCTTTCTTGTCTTAAGTATTTATGAGGTAACTTTTATTAGCCTTCTTATTTTTAAACGTTTATTAAGCATTTTTAAGTATTATTTATGTTTCAAATATTTGTATTAAGTCTATATAGTGTATTTCAATATGATATATATTTAGAAAGTTGATATAAGTAATCTTAAATGTAGATTATTGTTTACTTTAACTTATCCTAAAGTTTTAAAGTAAAATTCGAAGTATTTTAACCATTTTCATAGACTTCCGTAAATTTACCGTGTTTCCACCGATATTTTCTATCAATGTTTGATACGTTTTTTATTTTTGTTGGACCGAAGTTCGACACGAAATCAATGTTTAAAACCTTTCCTGCTTAGCAAATAATAGAAAATTATTGTGAACTTAATGGTGTCAATAATTACCATTTGTTTTAGAGTTAATGTCCGAAAGCATGAGTTTTGATGTCAAGAATTACCTCATTTATTTTAAACCTTTTATTTTTCATATAATCTTTTAATCAAGCATATTACTGATGTAATCATATGATAGCATTACCATGTATTTCTGTCACTATCTGTTTACTCAAATTCTTGATTTGTTTAATGCTGAAGGTGCAACACATGTTGGGGCATCTATTTGATTGAATGTTAACCGAGTATTTCTGTTGGATTTACTATCAGGATAGAATTAAGGGATGAATGGAGATTAGAGAATCGAAATGCATTTGCCAATATTTGGTCAGATATGGTGTATGGGGTTACTTTATTCCTTCTCATATATTTCAATCAAAGCAGAGTAAGTTCATGAGTCATTATTGCAGTTTCCTATAACTTCTATTCTGTTGTTCCCTTGGTGCATTACTTCTATTCCATCAGGTTTATTCCCAAATTTTAATGCTTGCAGTAAAACCGGTTTGAGGATATATTTGTGCAAGGAATTTCATGATGCAATGCAACTATATGAAATAATTTCTTCCTGATAACTTGTCTTGCTGCAATGTTGGTTTGTTCCTGTTCTCTAATAATTGTTTCATGACTATATAAGATAAACAAAGAACATAATATGAGACATTTTGATAATGTTGTTGTTCATAAGTTTACAGCAATACAAAATGCAATTAGTACTCTGCACTGGATTTAGACACTAGTATTGTAGGAGAATGGCTTTTCACACAGAAATCTACAAACATGCTTCTGCAAAAGTCAGATGTTTGAATGGGTCAATTCAGCATCATAATTTTGAGATCATCTAGGCTCCTTTTTGGTTAATGCTGGAAGGCTAGCCTAACGATAGAACAATTTCAATCTTAATAACATGAGAGGTATTTTAGTATAGTTGCATAGGAGCATGATGTGCCCTTGAAGTTTTTATTTATATAAGCAAAGATTGTGTTCTTATCTACCATATTCCAGGTCTAGATCAAGTTTTCGCTGGTACTTATGGTGCCAACAAAAGTTTGGGTTTAATTGATGCCATTTGCTAAAGAGGCATTTTGGTTAGTAGTTTGGTATGAAACCTTGAGATTGCTTACTATCTCTTTTCCTTTCAGGTTGCATTGCTGAAATTCACAGGTTATAAGCTATTAAACAATGTTTCAGATACTGGCAAGGCATTTCTTATTATCCTTATCACTGACATATTTTTGGGGTAAGAATATTTGCTACTAGTTATTACAACCATTATTTTCTTATGAATCTTTTTAAACAACATGTCTCCTTGTTTTGCTAAGGCAGTTGTTCTGAATTATCATGTGGCTTTGTATAGGTGCTTGTTTTTATTTCTTGATTTGTACTCATCTAATGGCCATGGTTAAGTGTTAATATTTCAACTATGTTTATTTGAAGGAGCAGTATACCATGGGAACACTAGAAGCCTAGTGGAAGGAGAGATGTTGTGGAAATGACCAGCTTAAGATGTTGGGAAGATACTACCATAATATATGTACATCTAACAACCTTCATCAAACTTATGGGGAGTTGTACACCAAGAGTTTGCTAACAAAGTTGTGAAACTGAGTAATTGTCTGTTATTTGGAGAAAAGGTCGTGCCAGAAAAAAGACATGTCAGAGTGTGACATTGTTGGTAAGGAACCATCACAAACAAAATGGCACGCATATCTCAAATTCTCAATATGCTTCATTCTTTTACGAAGAAAAGGCTCATTGGATCTTTTAAAAATGAATTTATCATCTTAGAATGTAAGACTAAGGAGAGGAATCTCAACACCTGAATCAGAGAGACCATGATTGCAATAAAATAAGCCTAGCAGAAGTACTAGCTATGATACAAACTCAACCTTAGCTCCAGAGTTGAGAAGCAACCTTTTGTTTCTTGATGCTACAGGAGATCAAAGAGTTGCCTGGGGAGATATAGTTGCTTGTGGACATGGCTCTAGCCCAATCAAGGCCAATAAAAGCTTGAGGAGAACACACAAACAAGTGAGTGTTGGTGCCTCAACTATGTCAAATAACGAGTTAATGAGTTAGTGTAGGAGAGTAGGACACTGATTAACAACATGAATAGTATCTGGATGAGAGATGCTCAAGTGGGCAATTTCCTAGCATGATTTCTGCAAGAAGTGGTGGAGAGAGTGGCACCCCATATGTAGGGGAAAGCTTCAAGTGAGAAAATGGAACTCCAAGGAGTAGCCACAATTCGAGAGAGTGAGAACCACGCAAGCAAGGAGGTCGACAATGTACCTTTGCTGAGATATGAGATACCCAAGGCACGAGAAGGGCACCTCAAGCAATAAAAAATAGCATAGATGGCCAAGGTCCTCCATATCAAACTGTCAACTAGATGTTGTTTCGCATAAGCAATGGAATGCACGCCATTTACTGTAATCATGTCATCCACATAGGCAAGAGAATGATGCAACCCTGAGAAGAGGAATAAACAAATAATGCATAATTATAATAACTCATTTGTGCTCAAACCAAGCCCAAGGTGGCCTACTGGCCCTACAAAGGAGAACAAAAGGACCCTCAAAGGGGTATAGTGTTCAAAAGGGGTTGAATGTAAAAGGACCCTCAAAGAGATAACTATGAAAGAAGGCATTCCTTGCATCCATCTGAGAAGAAAGGCTGTTGATGAACAACTGCAACTGCAGTACGGGTTTATTTAGTGGCCATTTTAGCCACAAGGGTGAAGATTTCCTTCTGATCAATACCACATTGATTATACACATTTGTCACCTTTTTTACTGCTCTTCCTATTAAGAGTTGTACTCTCCCTTACAACCTTTTTTGAGTTTTCGAGTGCATTTGTTTTGACCTTTGTCCTCCTCATGAATACAGAAGGCTTTCTCCTCGCTCAGTTCAATGTTTTTTTTCTCTCCTAACTGGTCCTCAACCATTGTAGTCATCCTTGTTAAATCATCTTTGGATCCCTTGCCATCTATCTTCTTTGAGAATGTGCCCTTCTATCCCTTTTCTTCTCAAGATCTACTCTTCCATCTTTTTCAACCATTTCTTAGTCTCTCTTTGTGCTCAAATACCATGTTAACTACTAATCTAAAATCGACTAGTGATAGTGAATTCCACATTATTGTTTTTATATTCGATATCCCCTCAAATTGATATATGATACTCAACATGATTTGGTATGGAAACAATGAAATCAATGCATAACTCAATCATGAGAACTTGACTGAACATGTAGTATTAGGAAAAAAAATCCCTATAAATTATCAGTAATTGTATCAGAGAGGTGACTCAATCTGCGAGGGGTGTGTGACTCAGATACCATGTTATAAAACAGCATACCTTGGAAACCGTGCAGTCTTTTGGAAGGAGGAAAAAGTAGATATTAGAGCATGACCCATATGAAAGGCACTAAGGTCACCACTCACCACCCCAAGATGTCAAAAAGATACCATCAGATATATGTACATTTCTGCATAGGATTGTCCTCTTTAATGTCATTGCTAGCAAATTCTGCTCGTTCACTGTAATATTTAATCTGTGGTTGTCATATAAAAACTTACAGGTATCATTCTGCATCTGGTTGGGAAGCACTGCTGGATGCACTTTTAGAACGCTATGGCCTAGAAGTTGACCAAGCTGCAGTAACCATTTTTATTTGCTTAGTTCCGGTCATTATTGATGCGTGCGTGAAGCTATGGGTGAGTGTTACTCTTAAACTCTTACCGTTCACATGCATGATCATGCAAACTTCAATGTGCGGAAAACTTGATCATCTTCCAACACTTGCATGAATCTTGGTGTGGTTCATAACTCATGTTCTATTGATACTCTTCAACATGCGAGCTTTTTTCAACATAGTGTTTCTTCAAATGATTTCTATTTGTTTTAGATTGTTATGTCTCTCATTTAGACATCTTCAGCTGCAAATAAGCTGGCTGCTGACGTTTCACCTCTTTCATGTTTTGTTCAACAGTTATTCAAATTTCTACCAAAGGTATCCCCCAATGTGACAAATATCTTCCGGGAGATGCAACGACATTAGTGTGATATTTTTACGGATTCCTCACCAATACTTGGGAACCAGCCGACCAGGTTCAGCTTACATCTTTATAATCAATATTCCAATTTTTCTTTTATTGCTCTAATGAGTTACACAGAGCAGTGCTCTAGACTGAGAATAGTTCGAAAATGTTGTAAATGTGGTTTTCAGACTCGAGGGCCTTTTTGTTTTCTTCCTCTTCTCTGAGAACACTCTCTTGGAGCCAAATCCTAGAAACCCTTCAGGGAAATTTCCGTCAATTGTATTTGACGTCATCAATTCCTATGTATATCCATTTTTCCAATTGCACTATGCAATAACCTTGAGTGTGTCAAAACCTGGAGAACTGAATTTTTTAGCAAATCTGCATGTGGCAGACAGGAGATGTGGCACCATAGTCATTGATGCCACTTTCGAGTGGTTGACAGTTTCAATTTCTTTGTAATACGGAAATCATGGAATCATGTATAAATAATTCATTCGACAATGTATTTACAAGATATCATTTTCCAGTATATAATAGTATTCTTTTCACAGAAAGTGTCTTAAAGAGTACATGTTTTTAGAAATTGTTTGCAAGTCAAGCTAGATTAATGAAGGAAGAAGGCAAGTCAACACGGAAAGAGGTGTTGGTTGGTTCATGCATTGTAGATTACAGACTGCAGGGGTCAAGCACCCCATGTTGCTGGCCAATTTGCCGTCATCTTCATCCGTTCTTGTACTTCCTGACTTAATGATCTTGGTTGTTGCTTTCTTTTAGTTGGATGGCGAGTAATGATAGATTGATAGTGATACCTAAAAATGCATCTTTGATGATGTAGTGATGGTAGTGTATTAATAACAGTTTTATGTCCAATGGTCCTGCCTTCTCTGTGATTTTACATGCTAAATACCTTTTTGCATCCACGTACTTTAAAAATCACAGGTTATAACCCGTTTCACACAGAAGAAATATGTGATGGGAAGTTGCGAGGAACTTGCATTTTCTTTCCTGTATACTCTCTTCTGTAAAGTGTGACATACCCTGCATATGCATCGTTTATCTTGCTTGCAAACAATCAAGCAATCATCGAATTGTACATTGGCAACTTGAAGCAAAAAGATGATCTTATTAATGTAATGTGGTTAATGAATGTGCATGAAAATAAGAATCATGAGAAAATTCAACTTTATTATCGATATGAGTTAACCTAATCGCCTTGTGACTTGGTTGATGTGAAAACACACTAAGAGAGTAACAAACAGGAAGACGAGGAGATACTAAGATGAACTACAATTCGAAGGCAATAAGAAACTCGTGAGATGGAAGAAAACCATGAAGGAGACGATCTAGGAAATCAAACTACCGTGGACTGCTGCACTCCATTTGCCAGATCCTCTGACTACTGCTGCATACTCCAGCTCATTCCAGCTACTATACTTCATGCAGCATATAATTTAGAACCAGCACATCTTTAAGGTTATGGATGACGTTTATGGGATAAGCATATGCCTCATCTGTGTTAGCTGCAGTACATTACACTAAAGGATATCTCTGAGCTATGCTCCAAAATGGAGTATCAGTTTGCATACACTAAAGACCAGCATTGACCAATATAAGATGACAACACTACCCTAATCGGGATTACATTTTGAAGTGAAGTTGAAATAAGCTGTGAGACAATAATACATGAGCACCTGAATGACTCACCAACATAGAAACCAATAACCTGAAATATAGCAACTAAAAATAACATACAAGACAAATCTCTCTAGTAAATATATTATAGGTCACAGGCTTTGTTCTATTCCTTTCATTCAAATAAGTAAGTTTTTCAGTCTGTGGTCATTGGTCGTGAGATGCAACATCGAAAGCGTGCTTTCCGGACAGTGGTCAGAATTTCACTCTCTGCATCCTCAAGCATGCTGACAACCTCGCTGAAGGATGGACGCACATCAGGATTTGAATCCCAGCAGCGAGTCATGATATCACCGAGCACAGGAAGGCAATCTGTGGGTATAATTGGTCGTATGCCTTTGTTGACAACTGCAAATGCTGCTTGAACTGCTGACATGCTTGCAAAGGGGAGCATGCCTGTTATAAGCTCCCAGAGGACAATGCCGAAACTGTAGACATCGACTCTTTGGTTGTAGGGCCTGTGCTGGATCATCTCCCTGTGAAACAGAGAATAATACACTTAAGCAGTCCCATTAGAGTTAGAAGGAACCATGTCCACAATCATACTCATACAGAATAACAAATGATTGTATTAAATTTGTCAAGTATAACTCCTTAATAGACAGAACATGTAATTTTAGGACCAAGAACTAAAATGCAAAAAATAAACAGATTGATAAAAGTAAAAAAGATAGTGATCATCGTCTAACAGTACCGTGAACTGTTGGACAAAACAAAACAAGAAACCAATCAACACCTAAAGGTGGATCAAATGATACAAGTAATCAGAATCCTACAGAATAACCAAAAACTGTAGTAAAGACACAACAGATAGCTTGTGCACACGGAGAATGAATAATCTTCAGAAGCAAAAATTCCTCATAGAATAGTACAACAAACACAAAACAAAAGGAACTATGATAAAACCATTACACATAACTTGTCCACAGGCAGAATGCATAGTTTCAGATGTTTAAAAATAATGATTGCACAGAACAATACCATAAAGGCATAAACATACTGAGGGAAAAAAAAAAAGGGGTGGGGGGGAACAATCGACAATGCATGTAATAGTATTTGCAATTCCTAGAGAACAACAAACAACTGTAGCAAAAATATTGCAAATAATTTCTTCACAGGCAAATTGGATAATGTTCAGATGTTAGAGAACTGAATAGAATAACACCAGAACCATACTGAGAAAACAAAACAAGAAACCAATCAACAGCGCATAGAATAATATTCACAACTACAACCACATAGATTATAAAAATATAAGTACATAACCATCACAAAAAACTTCTTTACAGGAAGAATCCATTACATTTTTAAATATTAAAAATAAATGCATAAATTAGCATGAGAACATAATGAGAAAACAATTCAATAACATATGGTAGCTTTTTTATCCTAGATAATTAAATCAGGAAAAAAATCATGGATCGAAACTAGGAAAAAAATGTTGCCATTTGCCACTTATAACCAGTTTTTTGTTTTTTATTTCTAAAATAAAATCTAGATAATACACAAACATTTTAATCACTTCATGAACTACACCATATTCTACACTAATTTCATAGTTTTTGGTGTGTGTTTTTATCATTGATCAAAGCCTTTCATATTACTGGCTGAAACTTAATACAATTTATTAAAATTTGGGACCTTTGGATGAAAGAGTCATGATAACTGGATTGAGAAAAATTTTAATCATATGTATTTTGTAGTACAGTAATTTGATCCATAAGGTAAGAAAGCACATAAAGAAGTGGAAAATAGAGTGCTAGTGATCATTTATCGATATGCATGATTCAAAGTATATGAAATATAAAAGAAATGTATAACACAACATCAAAACATCTTAAGATAAAATGGAGCTATATACAAGTGAAGGAAAAACTAGTATTCATCAATTAGTTTACTGAAAACCATTTTGCTGACAGTGAGGGGATGATATGCTTTACACTCATAGCTGTGATCCACATAAAACATGTATGCACACTCCAGTAAAGGATGGAAGCAAAACAAATACATCTCAATGTTGGCTCATTCACTACATTGAAAGCAATAATTTAAACAACTTCAGTTTCCACCCTAATTTAATATGTTCGTATTCATGTATTAAAGTATTCTTTTTAACAGTATTCATGTATCAAAGTATTAGAGTGAAATGTCACTCTTATACCAAATAATACTTGCATGCCTTGCCATGCCCATTTGTCTCAGTCTGTGTATGGGAATATCATATCTAACCCATTGATAGTCCTACCCAAACACTTTATATATTGAAAGTTAAACTGTTATTTTCTGTACTCTAAAGCTAAATGAGAAAATAAAAGAAAACATGCTTCCATGCTCAATTGGAGCTTCACCATATAATACATCCAACAAACTAAATACACCATGTAGAGTTGTTGGCTTTTGCTCTGGGGGACAGGATTCATGTAATTTTGGTCGTACTATGGAATGTAAAATATCACACCGTCAGATATATTAAGGTCCACTGAAATTCCTGAAAGACTTTCCATCTTACTAACAAACTCATCTCAACAAGGCCTT